>JAODAL010000799.1:0-270273 GCA_025379985.1 Phyllomedusa bahiana | reverse complement strand
GGCCCCCCGGTTTTACCCAAATTGGAGGTCCCAGCGGTAAGACCCCCAGCAACCAGACATTTATTACCTATTTTATAGATAGGTGATTAAGGTCAAGTGTGGCACAACCCTTTTAATGACTTAAGAAAATTTCCACTCACAGTGATAAAAATTTTCATATACAGAACCAGTAAATAAGTCAGAGCTGTAGCAAAGAATAGACCACCGTAGCTTAAAAAAAAAAAAAAAACTTTAAGTATATTCAAAAAACTTTACTCTCATCTCTTAAATTGTGAGTTAGAAGGTGTCTATGAGTTGGTTGTGGAGAAAGGAGAGGTGGCTTTACATGAGCGGCTCTCCCTGTTCTCATCTATGGGAGTTCTGAATACAGTCGAGAGAGCATACTCAGCTATACTCAGAACTTCTACAGAGATGAACAGAGACAGCCACATTTGCTGGGCCACCTTTCTGTTCCCTGCAGCCAACTTATTCTTATCTCCTAACCTGGGGATTAAGAGACAGAAATAACTCTTTAAGGAAAGTTGTAGAATAGTATTAAGTGACACTGCATTTGATTCCAATAGCAAATAGAGACTTGTCCAGACATAGTAGAACATGGCCTTTTACACTGATATATACAATCATTTTTAGCTATCTATGTATATATAGACATACCTCACTTCAGTAAGTAAACTGTAATGACTTGGAAAGATTTAGCGATAAAAATGTCCATATACTAGTAAATAAGAAGGTAGAGCAGGAGCCAACAATAGGCCACCATGGACAAGTATAATTTAACATTACTATAACTGTATGTAAATCTATCCAACTGAAATATTTCTGCTATAAATAAGTTCTTGCAGAACATATATATTTATATATTATATATGTCACAAGATATAACTTCAATATGTTATTGGTTGACATTTGTGTGTATGTCTGCTGTGTATTTTTTTAACAAAATTTAAAAGCCCACCTGTTTAGGGCCTCAGCTCCAAGAGTATCAGTATGGCCACTAGCTTTTGCCCAAATGTTGGCAATGTCTTCCCTCTCTTTAGCGTTCAAAGGCATCTTTCCTGGATCCCTTGGGTGCAGTTGATATAAAAAGCTGAATGCTACTGATATTTCAGTTTCTTGGGGCTTAAATATATGTGGGCAGGTCCCCCTGTGCCATCACTGGTCGCTTAAGGTCACCACCCAATTTATTAACATCTGCTTATCAAAAGTTCTTACAATAATCATTACTGGGTGTGCTAGTGAGCCAAACCCAATGACATAAAGACATTTTCTCTTCTATTTGTAATTTAAAAACAATCCTTAAATGTATATATACATAGATAGCCTTGCATTAATATTCTGCCAAACATGCTAGGTATGTAAACCTACCCTAATTCCATATATTTGCTGGTTATTCTACTTTTATTTTGAGCCGTAGTGCCAACTAAATGTCATGCAAAATCTAAAATATAGTTGATATACCTAAAAAACTATAGAAAAGTACCGAACAATATTTTAGCACTAGCACTAACAATGGAGTGACTACTTTCCATACACTAGTTTGCATTGGAACTTTGCCATACATCACAAAGTTAACACTTTTCCATAATTAAATAATAATAATGAGGATGATTTTATTATAACCTCAAACCTTAGTATAATAGGTTATTTAGCTTCCTGTGAATTGTGTCCGAGTGTTTGAGGAAGGAAATTTAGACTGTGAGCTGAAATTGTTTGCATTATATAAGCAATGGGAAATAAATCCTAACACAGTTTTAGGCTGTTTTGACTTGGCAGCAATACGGCCATGTGAGTGCTGCAACACAGGGCGACATGTAGCAATTCACATATGCCTTTTTTTGCCGTATATTGCTGGTTCTTTACAGCCATCAGACCAAACTTGGCGCAATGTGCGCCTGATGACACATTTTAATGTGGCAAAGTTTGATGTTGAACTGCCATACAAAGTTTGGCGCATTACACTCTATGTACCAAACAAAGTTTGCCGCATTATACTCTATGCATCATACAAAGTTCAGCTCATACAATCTATGTAATGCGCCAAACATTTTTATACATACTGTTGTATTCCACCCTCCTCTATATCTATTTAGAACTGGGGTGTCGGCGGCAAGTTAAAAAAAAAGGCGCATTCGAATTTATACATGTCGCCCTAAGTCCTTGTGTTTCCTCTGAAATTAATTATGAAGATTCATAAAATATTTGAGAATGGTTGTGAAATGACCCTCAAGAATTGTGATTATAAGGCAATGTTCACACGGCTTATTGCCAACGTAATTGCGGGGACGGATTCACCCCGCACTTACGCCGGCAGCCGTGCAGCGGGGGCGGGGGGCCGGTAGCTCGTCGGGCCCATAGACATTCATTATTCACGGCGCGTACACGCCGTAAATAATGTGCATGTCACTTTCTCCCCCCTCGGCGAATACGCCGAGGGGGGAGAAGAGACGGAATCCACAGTTCTCTTTGAGAACTGTGGATTACCGTAATGACTGGGACGGATTCCAGCTGTACTGCAGCGCAAATACGTCGCGCAGTACGGCTGGAATCAGTCCCAGAATAAGCCGTGTGAACGGCCCCTTAATGGATAGAATTGATATTATTAGGACCAAGGAAACCCAATTCTCCAAATTTTTAAAAAAGTGGCAGGAGTTCAATATAAATATTTATACACCAAGGGATATCAAAAATATTATGCAACCATTCATATACACCTACTGATATTTATCCTCCCAATTAATAGGCACCCAGGGGGCATTGGATGTTAGCAATCTTTAATGGCTCTCCCTCACTAAAGATAGGGTATATCATCTCAGTCACTTACCTGGTATCTATGACATGTGTGCTCTCATTAAATACAATATTCAGCTTTCATGTTTAATTTCCTGAGATGTTGGGGCTCTGTGACAATCTTGAAGCATTGTACCCACATTGATGCTTCATTATTCCAGACCTCGCCTACTTGTATATGATTCTAAGTAGTTTATTGTTTTCAGGTACCAATGTTCCAAGTTTTACTACTGTTTAGTGTTTTATACGTTAATATGGAACTGTTTAATTAACTCATCCATTTAACAATGTCATTTCTACCTTTCAGCTTATTGTACTCTATGTACTAAGTATGCCTTACCCTTTGGCCTTTTGTTTTAAGTGTGGTACTATAGTATTGGCATTCAACAATATGTCTTTTTATATGTAATTAAAATTGTGTTGAAAAAAGAATAGTGATGTTTTGTAGCATGTTTTACCAACATTTGGAAGAACATAGGTAACCTACCATAAATATGTAGGGATCAGTCCTAACAATAAGATAAAAATGAACACTTTATTGATTTACTATAAGTTAAGAACCCATAAAATAACGATAACTATCACCCATCAGATAACTGCCGCACACTATCCCTATATATCACTCCATGTCATGAAGATGTATGTATCTCACAGTTACGCACTGTCAAGTTGCATGTCGTAGAACAAATAATTATTTAAATACTGGTTATGAAGTAATGTACAAGGCTCAACAGTGCAATATACCTCATGTAGTTATGCATGAAGTCATACCTGACCTGGAATACAAGTATAATAATAGCGACCCAGGAGGATACTGGAGAGGGTGCCACACCCCGACCCATGCTTCTCCTTGAGCCCCTTCCAGGGATGCTACATGAGGTGTATCGCCCTGGTGAGCCTTGTACATTACTTTCTAACCATAATTAATGACTTCATTTTTTGTATGACATGTACTACTTGACATTCCATAAGATAAGCTTCATGACATGGAGTCATATATGGGGATTGTATGAATCAGTTATCTGATGAGTGATGGTTATCATTGTTTTATGAGTTTTTAATATTGAATCAGTAAAATTTTCATTTATATTTTATTGTTGCTATATATTGTTGTATTGCCCACATAGGTTTGTATTGGGATGAACAAAGTAATATTTTCGCTGATGAATATGGGAAGTACACTAATATCTATTTAGCTGCTGCCAGTACCTTAGAGGGAAAACCTGGGTAAACATGTACTGTGGATAGCATGGACAGGTAATACAGAGCCCCTACCTAGCTATATAAACATACTGTACCTCTATAGGCTTTCAATTTTATTATACAGATAATAATAATCTTTATTTATAGCGCCAAATATCCGCGACTTACAATTGGAGGGTAAGTACAGACATTAACATTAAAAGTACTTTACAGATAGACCAAGGTGTGAGGCCCGCTCGCAGAGTTACAATTAATGTGCAAATAGGATATTCTGTATGATTCTGAGTAATAAAAAATCATGCCATGCACCATCACGTGCTGTATTATGCAAATATTTTCTTCTAGAAGCATAACAAGCCTCACATACATGGACTCATTAAGGCCTGGGCCAAACAGACCTCAAATGCAGCATCAACAGCAGTCTTTGAGCCTACATTTTTCAATTTTAATGCCTGAGGCTTATTGTTATGGTGCACGCCACGGTACCTAGTCTGGACTGCGGATGTGCCCATGCCACTGCTTTGTCCTCTGCTGCAGACCTGCCTCTTAATGTTTACTCACCTCTCCACACTCCTGCTTCAGTCCTCGCTGTCGGCATCCTGATCACACACATCCTCTATAGGGCCAGATAAAGTACACTAATTACCTGGCCAATGACCTTTCACCCCCTGGGACTTAAGGAACTATCTGCTTGTGCTCTGGGTCAGTTTGTTGATGTTCCCATATTATTCCTGACCTCTGCTTTCTGCCGTTACACCCGCCTGTTACCTGTACAGCTGTTACCTGCCGCTACGACAGTCTGCTAACTGCCTGGGACTCTGACACTAAGGTTGCATCTGCCTGTGACTGTCACCACTGCCTGTACCCGCAGTCTTCCATCCAGCACTTCAGCTGTCACCATGGGTAGCCACATCAGGGGTAGTGACCTGTGGGTTCCAGGCAGCTAAGTTCATCCAGCCTTGCGGCAGGCTCTGGTGAAGACTGGGAGCCCCTTAGACTCTGCTCCCTTCCATGGTCTGCATCTACACCATCTGTCTCGGTGACCCAGAATACCTACTGTTACACTTATTATCATGGTTTTTGAGAGAATCAAATAAAAAAAAACAGTGCATCATGCAAACTACCATATTCCTATGTATACACAGAATTACCATACTCATACAGCTAAAACTGGCTCTTGGGACAGTAAACTGAGTATGTCATTAAGACTCTGGATAAAAAAATACTTCAGTAGTCTTTTTTTATTAGCATGGATAGACAGCTATGCTCTATTTTTCGCTCCATGGATGGTACGGTATACTTAGTTCTTGGGTCCTCCAGTAGGGGGTGTACAAAGCTATGTGCATCGGGGCTGACTGATAACACTCCTTTGATAATCTTAGGCAGCATGTTTCACTGTGTATATTATACAGTGGGGAAAAAAAGTATTTAGTCAACCACCAATTGTGCTGGTTCTCCCACTTAAAAAGATGAGAGAGGTCTGTAATTGACATCATAGGTAGACCAACTATGAGAGACAAAATGAGAAAACAAATCCAGAAAATCACATTGTCTGATTTGGAAAGAATTTATTTGCTAATTATGGTAGAAAATAAGTATTTGTTCATCTACAAACAAGCAAGATGTCTGGCTCTCACAAATCTGTAACTTCTTCTTTAAGAGGCTCCTTTGTCCTCCACTCATTACCTGTAGTAATGGCAGCTGTTTGACCTTTTTATCAGTATAAAAGACACCTGTCCACAACCTCAAACAGTCACACTCCAAACTCCACTATAGTGAACACCAAAGAGGTGTCGAAGGACACCAGAAACAAAATTGTAGCCCTGCACCAGGCTGGGAAGACTGAATCTGCAATCTGCAAGCAGCTTGGTGTGAAGAAATCAACTGTGGGAGCAATAATTGATAGACAAGACATAAATGACCACTGATAATCTCCCTCCCTCTGGGGCTCCATGCAAGATCTCACCCGTGGGGTCAAAATGATCCCAATAACGGTTAGCTGGGACCAATGTCACAAAGGCTACCATCGGTAACACACTGGCCGCGCAGATCCTGCAGTGCCAGACGTGTCCCCCTGCTTAAGCCAGCAAATGTCCGGTCTCGTCTGAAGCTTGCTAGAGAGGATTTGGATGATCCAGAAGAGTACTGGGAGAATGTTATATGTTCAGATGAAACCAAAGTAGAACTGTTTGGTAGAAACACAACTCGTTGTGTTTGGAGGAGAGAAAATGCATCCAAAGAACACCATACCTGCAGTGACGCATGGGGGTGGCAACATTATGCTTTGGGGATGTTTCTCTGCAAAGGGACCAGGACAACTGATCCAAGTAAATTAAAGAATGAATGGGGCCATGTATTGTAAAATTTTGAGTGCAAACCTCCTTCCATCAGCAAGGGCATTGAAGATGAAACATGGCTGGGTCTTTTAGCATGACAATGATTCCAAGCCCACCATCGGGGCGACGAAGGAGTGGCTTCGTAAGAAGCATTTCAAGGTCCAGAAGTGGTCTAGCCAGTCTCCAGATCTCAACCCCATAGAAAACCTTTGGACGGAGTTGAAAGTCTGTGTTGCCCAGCGACAGCCCCAAAACATCACTGCTCTAGACGAGATCTGCATGGAGGAATGGACCAACATACCAGCAACAGCGTGTGCCAACCTTGTGAAGACTTACAGAAAACGTTTGACCTCTGTGGTTGCCAACAAAGGCTACTTATTTTTCCTCATAATTTGCAAATAAATTATTTCCAAATCAGACAACGTGATTTTTTGGATTTGTTTTCTCATTTTGTCTCTCATAGCTGAGGTCTACCTATGATGTCAATTACAGGCCTCTCTCATCTTCTTAAGTAGTAGAACTTGCACAATTGGTGGATGACTAAATACTTTTTTTCCCCACTGTATGTACAAATCAAATATTTCTTTTAAATATTCAAACCTTCCACTAGTGCCTTTTGTAAAAAAAAGAAGACATCTTTAAATGTAAGCATACAGAAATTTACAAGGTTGTACCGTTAATTTTGGACAGTTTGTTAAACTCACAAAGCTTTTAAAAGTTTTACTTTACTAAATTACACTAACACATCTTTTCCAGAACTCACAATTGATATAAGGGTATGTTCACACGGCGCATTCACGGCCCGTATTTCGGGGCATAATTGCGCTTACACACCAGAGAAAACGAGTGTGAATGGGGGTCGGTACAGAGTGCTTCAGAAGAACATGCTGGCCAGCGTGTACTTCTAAAACACCCAGCATATAGCGATGGGCACAGTATGCACCACTATACGCCATGTGAACATACCCTAAGATTCACACACCACACCTCCAAGAACATAAGACACATCCAATTGTTACATTCTGCATGTACTGTGTAACCCATTGAACCACCCACCCTATACTGGAAGACAGTGAAACCCCTAAACCCACCCCAATCGAAATGTACAATGTGTCACATGTGTGAAAGGAAAGTGACATTTTATTAATTGCTGCTGGAATTTCTTAATAACTTTTTTAATGAAGCACTATCCACAATTTGTAGTCAGGAATATCAGTGAACATACACAATTACCTATGAAAAACTCTGATAGACAAACATACTTCCCAGTGTCCCTCTTTTGGAGGGACAGTCCCTCATTTTGACAACAATCCCTCTGTCGCTCTTTACTCTTTAAGGGTGACGTCAGCTGTGCCATTTTTTTGGTGTATTTTGTGCCAAAAAACTGTCATACCTCTACTCTATATATGTATGAATATTTATGCTCCAAAACTTGGCAAAGATTGCGCCAGGCACAACACATTTGAATGCGCCTACGTTATGCTGGCTATGCGCTTAAGATATACTATGCGTCTAAGTTATGTGCCTATCATATGCTATGCTATGCAAGGCATTCACTCAGGCGCACTATACACTCATTTAATGTGCTTTAAAACTGCCGTAGCTATGCTTCTTTTAAAACATGTCGCCCTAAATGTCCCTCTTTTCAACTTGATAAACTTGCATCAATACACTCCAAAAAGCTTTTCTCTGGTTCCTAATGGCATATTAAGCTACAATGTATATATGATTCATCTGTTGCAATATGGATAATGAAAAGTTTATATTTGAATGATTTGTAACTGAAAAATGATAGAAGCGTGTAGATACACATAAAAAAAATTATGTTTCTCTCAGAGAATCAGAAGTGTCCCTCTTTGACAATCCAAAAACTTGGGAGGTATGGGGTAAGGCAAATAAAGAAAGTCCAAGGTGAAAGAGATAGTTTCCTGGAGCGGCCCTGTATTTCATGTTGGAAAATAACACATGGTAATAAATAGGAGCACAATATCAACCTGTTAGGGCTCGTTCACACGGCTGATTTGGGCACTGATTTCAGCCGTACTGTGCGCCGTATTTGCACTGCATTATGGCTGAAATCCGTCTGTCATTTCGGTAATCCACAGTTCTCATAGAGAACTATGGATTCCGTCTCCTCTCCCTGCTCGACGAATACGCCGGGCGGGGAGAAAGTGACATGTCAATTATTTACGGCATGTACGCGCCCTGAATAATGCATGTCTATGGGGCCGGCCCCGCAATTACGTCGGCAATAAGCCGTGTGAACTAGCCCTTACAGACATTTTGAATCTGTGTGGCAGGAAATGTGCTGCAATGGGAATATTTCCTGCTTCTAGAATCTGTAAGTTGGAGTCCTGGCTATCTAAGGGCATGTTCACACGGCGTTTTTGGACGAGGTTTTGAACGAGGTTTTCGGAGCGTTTCCTCACCCAAAACGCTTCCAAAATGCCCCCAGTTCATTTCATTGATTCCTATGTAACACCTCGTTGTAGTTCACACACGACGAGGATTTTCCACACTTCTTTGGAAGCAATGAAAAAGAAGTGTCATGTCAATTCTTGAAGCGCATTGTAGACCCGGTTTTTAGCGCGGTTTTGGCACGTTTTCGTGCAGTTTTCGGCACGGTTTTTGTCCTGCTATTCATTTGTATGGGTGAAAAGCTCGTTGAAAACCTGATCCAAAACCTGATCAAAGCCTCGTCAAAAACCTCGTCTGAAGAAGTGTCTTTCAGGCGAGGTTTTGATGTGGTTTGGACGAGGTTTTGAATGAGAAAACACTCCGAAAACCTCGTCCAAAAACGCCGCGTGAACATGCCCTAAGGGAGTCAGGTACTCTAAATAGGTTACACAGTGCTCACTGAATACTCTGTAACAAACAATGCTGCAAGGCGAATCTCTGGCTACAAGTGTCCACCAGCAAAATCAACTGTTTGTCAGAGGTGTCAAGTGCTAGACCAGTGGTGCCCATATGAAAGGGATATTTCTTCACAATAATCAGGTTTAAGAATAAAACCATATGCTTAATATCATGTGTCCTTCTTGTTCCACCAAAGCAGCTCTAATGTCTCAAGGCAAAGATTCCATGTCTATTATTATCTGACGCTGAGACATGTATGCAAATAGGTGTGTCAAAGTGCATTTTCGCATCTATATTTCAGTGTAAAATGTGCCTGAATCTGTGAAAGTTGTTTTTGTGCGCTCATAAATGGCGTCTAAAGTTTGATACACCTCGCCTGTGTGTTAGGCACATTACGGAACTTTGTGGCTATAGATAAGCTGGAAATAAAAGAAACATCAATAGAATAGCATGTCAGTGAATAGAAACTATGGTAGTGATCTTGGTTGGTGGACCAGAGGTCCCAGCAAGACCTGTGCTGTGCTGGCTCTTGCCGTATGTAGAATAAAGGGTGGGAGCAGCAAAAATAAATGTCAACACTAATCACCCATTTTCTTTCATTTAATGTAGTAAAATATACAAAAATAAAAATCTGAGCAACATTTTATTTTTAACATAATTCAGAAACATACAGGTCAGTGGGTTATTTAATTTAAAATTAATTTTAGATTCTATTAATTTTAAATACATTTCATAGGAGATATTGTAATATTTTTGGGATATTGTATATTTTTAGATTATTGTATATCATAAAAAATTTAATTTCTATCATTTAATTTAATATAGTTTGATAATTATCAGAAATTACTATTGTTGTACTGGTGTAAGTTGAGACATAATGGACATTTTTTGCCCTAATAGCATATCTAGCTCCACTTTGACTGCTCAGGCAAACTATATTGAAATAGGTCTGCCTGTCCGAGCAGTAATGTGCCTAGTTTTGCCGACCCACGCTCATATATGTGTCTAATAGTTGGAATGTGGTGTGACACCCCCCAGAACACCCCCCACGTTAGCAGTAAGACTTTCTTTGTTGCTCACAGCAGCCAATCAGCGCGTCCCTTTCATTTCATATAGAGCTCTGAATTAATGAAAGCGGAGGTCTGATTGGTTGCTATGGGCAACAAAGACAGTCTTACCACTAGACATAAAACCCATTAACTTCAAGAACTGACTGTGCACTTGCTATACATCCAGGATGTTGACAGGAGCCATAGTCACCAGATGATTAATGTTATTCATGTCACCTGCTTTTAATGTTATGTATGGTATGTCAGACATTTTTCATATGATTGCTGATCAATGCATAATGCTTTTACTCACAAGAGTGCAATGAGTTGTTACTTAAACACTTATACACTACTCACAAAAAGTTAGCAATATTTAGTTTTTGGTTGAAATTATAGGATGAACATAACATTTCAGAAATGTTTTTAAATGAATTAAGAGAGCTTATTAACTTTAGATGCACATGTAAAACGTTTCAGTACTCTTTGCACAACTTGCTGATCTTTAACAAGGAGTTTAGTGGCAAAATTCCAAACAGGTGTTTGCTTCCTGAATCGCCCACTAAATTTAGGGGATCAATTCGGATTTAAACAGTCCTCATCCGGCTGTTCACATTTCGAGATCATGACAGCAAGACAACACCTCACAATTGATCAACAGTACCTCGCCATTATGAGGCTTCAAGCAAGTTGCTCTCAGACGGAAGTGGCCACTGAGCTTAGAGTGTCAGCAGGTTGCAACAGAGAGACTGGAAGATATACAGAAAGGCAAAGAAGTGGGCGTCTTTTGGCTAAATCACACATTGATGACTGCTTCATTGCAAACAATGCCTTGCAGAATCGGAAGATGAATGCCACACAAGTCCAAATATGTTTAATAGAGGCAACCAAGTGTCACGTGTCACGAGTAGCGCAATTCCTTACCTGGCCACGCTCCTGCTTCCCCGTGTCTGTCTGGCCGGCCAGTGTGTGCGGCCCCGCTCCTTAGGGCGCACGCGCGCCGGCTCTCTCTGATTTAAAGAGCCATCGCGCCGCTAATTATTTATTGCTGGCCGCTGACCCTATATAATGCTCCAACTCCCTAGAAGCCTTGCCGAATCCATAGTGCTCATACCCTATGCGAGAAAGCCTTCCAGTGTTCCGGTTTGCCTTTCTATGTACCAGTCCCGTCAGCTTACGTTCTTCGACCACGATTCTTCACCGCCTGCCCTGACCTTCTGGCCCGTCCCCGAGTTTGTCTACTGTTCCAGGACTGCGTTGCACCGTGGCTACCACCGCAAGCAAGGCGCATCAGGGGTAGCGATCTGGTGGAATCCTGCCGCGGCAAGTCTATCCCGCCTTGCGGCGGGCTCTGGTGAAAACCGGGACCCACTTAGACTCCGCTCCCTGGTGTGTCCTGTACCACCGCTTGCGGTGGCCCAGCAGATCCACTACTCAGGTGCGTTACATTACATCAGACCATTCGTAACCATTTACATCAGTGTGGTCTGCGTGCTAGACAACCGGCAAGGGGACCTGGTAGTGGTATATACGCATTCAATAAATGTCTGGTTAACAAATGTGATAAACCAAAGTATACACCATAATTTTGCCTATAAGCAATCAACAGCCAATTTATATTGTCAGACAAATGAATATAAACATATTATGCGAACCATTGTAGCATTCACGGCCCACAACATGTTTTGTGTGTTCACACTTTTCATGGTGTAGAGCGCAGATACTCCCCGAGGAAGCCTGTGGTTGGTATAAAACGTTTATATATTTGTTTGTCTGATAATTTAAAATGGTTGTTGATTGAATTATGGTGAATACTTTGATTTGTCTCATGATCTGTATTATGTGAACCACAAAATTTGTACTTATTCAAAAGGCATATGCAACAGCATGCAATCATATTCAGACTTAATATTATTAGGATATACATTTACCAGACCTTCAACAGTTATACAATTTTTGCTTGCACATATATTTATGTGATATAATACTTACCTGGAGCTTTTCCCTTCCGTGTGCTGTGCTTCATTTTGTAACCAGTTACTGACCAGACCATTTACTTCCATTGCCAACCAGGCACATTTTCATTTTTTTTGTAGGAGCAGGTCTGAATGCTATAACACTTTCTAATGCCTGGTTATTCTACCAATATTTATTGCCTTTTTTCGTGATATAAGCTTTCATTTTTATGTAATTTTAAGATTCCATTTTAAAAAAAATAAAAAATCAGGAAAAGTCTGTGTTTTACACTCCTTGTTTTGTGAACAAGGAGTGACACTTTTCAGTTACAGATGCTTTCATACAGTGCTGCCATCAGTCGTCTATTAACCATTTCAGGGCCCCATACAGCCAAATCAAATGGGGCCCCCATCCATTACTAGTTCCTATTTTATAACATATTAGTGGGCCCCTTTTTGATTAGGGCCCCTGACTGGAGTACTGCCCGTACTGCCCTATTGGCACCCCTGCATTCATATAAGCGATATATAGTTTTTGAGTCTTCAGAAACACGTGTAAATGTTACAGTTTGGGATGTCAGGCTTTTTTTTTTTTTTCATTGTCCATTTGCCAATTTTTCTTCCATTTAGTTCACATATTATACTCTGATTTCCCACTTAAATATTAGCCCCAGTTACAGGTAAAATAGAACAATCAGCACTGACTACGCAATGTGAATCTGTTAAGGGTATGTTCACACGGTGTATTGCAGGCGTATTTCTGTGTGCCGCTATATGCCTGAGCTTCAGAAGTACATGCTACCCAGTGTGTACTTCTGATGCACTCCCACTGACATATACACACGGGGAAGAAGTGACATGTCGCAATACGTGTCGGGGAAGGTGGCAGAAAATCATTAGCTCTCAATGACAGCTATGAATTACTATATTTGCAGGGAATAATTCGGGCGTATTGCAGCAGAATTACGTGCCGAAGTACGTCCCGCAAATACACCGTGTGAACATACCCTAAGGCTCAGCAGCTTATGCAGCTACCAAGCCCTGGGGATCACGTGACCACGGAGGGATGGGAGAAAGAAGCCTAAAGGCTTAGCTGTATATACAAGACTCACCATAATTAACTGCCCCAGCCTCCTCTCGGGAGAGCCCGGCTGTCACTGACAGCCGGCTCTCTCCTTCTGTACGGTCTCCATGCAGCTGCAAACTCTGCAAGGACATTTTAAAACATCCTTGTAGCTTTAAACGCAATCCGCCCAGATATAGAGTCCACGGCCAGCTTAAAGAGAACCTGTCACATAGGTTATGCCCACTCCTGCTGAGGGCAGAACAAGCCAGTGACAGACAAGCTGTTTCCAGCGCTGTGTCCCTTATTCTGTAATATACAGTAGTTTCATAGCATGTACACTGCCCTTTTCCCTTTACAAACGCCAATCACCCCACAAAAGATCAAAAATGAACTACACATATTTGATATTGTCGCGTGCGTAACGACTTAGCCTATAAATCTATTATGTTATTTAACCCGCACGATGAACACCATAAAAAAAAAACGACAAAACAGTCACAGAATTGCGATTTTCGTTCAATCCAGCAGCACATAAAATGTAATAAAAAGCAATCAAAAGTAAGTATTGTTTCATACAATAAAGCACTTTTATTTAAAGTGCTACAACATAGAAAAAACAATATAAATTGGGTATCAGCCTATGGAGTAAAACTGACTTGTCACGTATACTGCACGGTGAGTGCTGTTAAAAATAAAACACTACTAGGATTGCAGTATTTTATTCATAGTTGCCAACTTTTGAAAATGAAAAAGCAGGAGATCCTAGTGGGCGTCGCACGTAGCGCGTCGTGGCAAAAATTTGCATGGACACGCCCATCTTGTCGGTATGCCACGCCCCTTCAAAAGGCCACACCCACTCCACCTAACTGCATAACGGCTTTGGAAGAAAACCAAGTAGATGCCCTTATAGCCAGGTAGTAACCCCCCATAACCAGGTAGTGCCCCTTACAAGCAGGTAGATGCCCCCTTGTAGCCAAGTAGATGCCCCCTCTGTAGCCAGGTAGAGCCAAATTTGTAGCCAGGTAGATGCTCCCCTTTGTTAGCCAGGTAGATGCCCCCTTTGTTAGCCAGGTAGGTGCCCCCCTTTGTTAGCCAGGTAGGTGCCCCCCTTTGTTAGCTAGGTATTTGCCCCCCTTTGTTGCTAGGTAGGTGCCCCCTTTGTTTGCCAGGTAGGTGCACCCTTTGTTTGCCAGGTAGAGCCCCCTCTGTTGCCAGGTAGAGCCCCCCTCTGTTGCCAGGTAGATGCCCCCATTGTTTGCCAGGTAGTGTCCCCTCTGTTGCCAGGTAGATGCCCCCATTGTTTGCCAGGTTGTGCCCCCTCTGTTGCCAGGTAGTGCCCCCATTGTTGCCAGGTAGTGCCCCCTCTGTTGCCAGGTAGTGCCCCCATTGTTGCCAGGTAGTGCCCCCTCTGTTGCCAGGTAGTGAGCCCCATGTTGCCAGGTAGTGGCCCCTGTGTTGCCAGGTAGTGCCCCCTGTGTTGCCAGGTAGTGTCCCTTCTGTTGCCAGGTAGTGCCCCCATTGTAGCCAGGTATTTCCCCCTCTGTTGCCAGGTAGTGCCCCCATTGTTTGCCAGGTGATGCCCCCATTGTTTGCCAGGTAGTGCCCCCTCTGTTGCCAGGTAGTGCCCCCATTGTAGCCAGGTAGTGCCCCTCTGTTTCCAGGTACATTGTAGCCAGGTACAGCTAATAAAAATAAAATAATAAAATCCACTCACCTGACCAGGCTCCTGCAGCGCTGCCAGCTCCCGACCGATCTCCTCAGCGGCACAGGGGGACTGAGTGCAGCCGCGCGTCACTTCCCCTGCGCCGCTGACCTGTATGTAGAGCGTGCACAGGCGCCGGACATACACGGGGAGAAGAAGGGAGCGATTCCCTCCTGCCTCCTCCCTGCACAGCGAGACTCCGGGCGGGTGGAGCGGCAGCTGCGGCCGCTTCACCCGCCTGTGAGAACGGACCGGCGGCGCCAGAGTAGCGCACCAGCGCTACTCTGTCGCCGCGGCCATTTAAAGAACCCCCGCTGCCTGCTGGGGGCGGGAGGTCTGCCAACTCTGCCGGGAGGGCGGACCCCAAATAGCGGGAACCCCCCGCCAAAAACGAGAGAGTTGGCAAGTATGATTTTCTTCAACCTGCATTTCAAAAAATGGATTTAACCCCTTAACCCACCTGGACTATGGGTACGTCCAGGTGCTGGTAAGGGGCTGTTTAGTGGGATCACAGCCCCTTAGCTGCTAATTAAAGCTCAGACACAGCGGTTACAGCGCGGGAGGGCACCTGCGCCATCCGCATGGTTTAACCCCTTAGACACCACGGCAAAGATGGTGCCGTGCACTGTTTCTCACTTCGATCGGGGCGCCTGTGGCAAAGTCACAGGCTCCTGATTGGTTAACATGGCAGCTAGAAGCCTTTTTTGTTTTACTACTTTCTGCCCCAGTAGTAACTGCCATCTTTGTACACCCTAATGCATTGTCTATACATCTCTGTACTCAGAAAAATGTAAAAGTTATGACTCTTAGACTATGGTGATGCAAAAACGTGTTTCCAGGATATTTTCACAAATAAACAAGGATTGTTTGGACCAAAATATTTCTTAAAGTACAATGTGTCACGAGAAAACAATCTCTGAATCACGTGGATAGATAAAAGTGTCACATGTCAGATTTAAAAATGGGGCTCTGTCAGAGGCCAAAAATGGCTGCAGCTAAAGCGAAGCTTCACCAAGGGCGAGTGGAAAGTTGCCACTAGCTACACATTTCCCTGCTAAAGCTGAAAAAACGACAGGACCCCTCTATGATGTCAATGGCCCTCGTAAAACAATAGACTAATGAAGTTGTGCAAAATGTTTCACATTGGTAATCATAATTGTTGCATGGCAGATGGATGTCATTACATGGTAAAGCGGGAAGGCTGTACTGTTCTGTACTAGTACAGTTCTATGAGAGAAACATAATGCTTCGAGGTGTTTATAAAGAAAGCTGCCGCCATCCTTCACGTTCCTGAGAACAAGACGTTTAAGCTGCATGACAAGTGGAAACTTTCGCGCTTCGCCTTGGAGTCCATTTTCTCGGAGCCCACCATGGAGGAAGCAGATGTACGCTTCTGCCTCTAGTGCTTCACATAACAGGGGAAACAGGACTGGTTGCAGAGCCAGCCAATCACAGCTCGTCTACCACCGCGTTTCTGTGTGGAGAGTCGTGATTGGCTGGTAAGTGGAAGGTAGGCGGGGCTGAATGTTTTGGTCTGCAAGGCTTCCGGGCAGCGCGAGAGCCTGCAGCTCGTAGCTCTCCGTGTGCAGCCGGTACAGAGCGGCAGTGTGAGCGGTGCTGTATGTGCTGGAAGGTATGAGGAGGCGCCAGTAACATCAGGGTGACGCAGCTCTATCATAAAGCGCCCTCACTTCACACACACACAGTAGGCATTTCCTTTAAGCAGGTGTTGGTGGACTCATTCCCCCGTCCTCTATACATGGCCGTGAATGCCCCAGTGTTCAGACAGTGCCTGTGCCGGGTATATGACTATGGCTATAGTAGTGAACAATATGTCTAATCAGTGAAGGATTTATTATATGTATAATAATAAAAGGATCTCATTAAAGTGAGAGCTCGAAAGTTACCACATCCGTTGTCATTGGAAACGCTCACCAAGCATGTTGACAAAGCTGAACGGCTGTTGTCCTTGGCAACCAGTGGGCCGTCAGCTGTAACCTGGTTGCTCTGAGCATCGCTGTTGCTTTGCTAGAACAGTCCACATGTGGGAGACTGCAGCCAAGAAAACAGCAGGAGTCCTATTAGAGAACATAAAGCTTTGATGAATCTCCCAGGCAGTGATGAATCTCCTTTCCAGTAATGTGTGAGGAGGATACCTGTAGGAAACATGGCTGATGTTCATAGCGACATCTACAGCCAAGTAAACGCTGCTTTACCCTTCTTGTCTCTGGGGTCTGGTGATGTGAGTGACCCTGGGGGAGTCCTATCTGCTGGCCCCCAATGAGAGCCCTCTTCTTGTGGGAGCCCCAGCGATCACACTGTGGTACATAGTTACTGGTGCTGCCATCTTGCAGCGGTTCTCAGATGATTTTCTGTGGATCTATGTGTTGTCGATGTGTAATGTATTGGGTAACACAGGAGAGGTGCAGACATGTCAGTGTGCTAATGATTCCCTCATTTTACAGGCCTAGGAGAGGATGGGGGACAACACCAGCCCTATAAGTGTCATCCTGGTGAGCTCTGGGAGCAGGGGAAATAAGCTGCTCTTTCGATATCCTTTCCAGAGAATTCCAGAGGCACAATCCTTGCAGACAAGTAAGTAAAGACCATACACTGAGGCTGCACAAAGTCTGGAGAACCATGGAGTTCATACAGATCCATAGACCCTGTGCTGTAATATGAAGCCTCCATACAGCGCTGTATGGAGGCACTAAGACAGATCCATGTAAGGCTGAGGTCACACAATGGTTTTGGATGTGTCGTGGTTACCAAATACAGAAGACCACTATTGAGAAAAGAAAATTGGTATGGTCCATCGTAATGGCTTCCATGGAGAAAGTGCGTGGACTAAACAAGTCATGTGACCTCCTGGCATAACGGGGTCACATGACACCTATGGGGTAGCTGAATAATGGTGGAATAATTCTTATTAATCTAGTTATTCCAGCAACAACTTCTCTGTGTGTAGTTACTGGTATTACTGCTGTCTCACTAGGGGATGTCATGTTAATAAGACTAGGGGTACATCCACAAGGCAAAGGTTATCAGTCGGATTTAAGACCATTTCGGATTTGAAAACTGACTGTCAACCATCCCCTTAGACTTTGATAGAAAATCCGAGCTCTAGTCTACACAGCTCGGATTTTCTGACTGTCAAATTTCAAATCTGAAAACATAAAAAAAAGAAAACCCTGGAATATAAACGTTCTATCTCCCAGTTTTCGGGCGGACCATGTACTGTTCAGTGGTTAAAGGAGTTGTCTCATTAATAGCTTTCAGCCTCTGTCTGTGAATGGAGTTGAATTGAGGGCATGCTAGCTTCTCTGCCTCTTCCCCCCTCCCCTCACACACAGGCAGCTATCCGCCTGTAACTTCTATACAGCAGGGGATTGCTGCCAGAGTTAACCCTGTGGTGTCCTGCCTAGAGAGGTCTATGATTGCTAATAGTGTTCCTATACCCTCTGCTTAGCTTACATATCTCCACATCTCCAGCAACAACAAACAAACCCTCTCAGAACAGAGGCAGGGAAGCTGCAAAGTGTTACTCAGGATGTGTCCCTAGTACAGCACAGCATGAACTGTTCACAATCTGTATAGTATTATTATAGTTACAGCTCCACAGACATCATGATTATAGTAACAAACAGGGTCACTGCTGTCACATCTATTGATCAGCCTAATCTCTGCTCAATCTGTGTAGAGAGCAGGAGGAGCAGGCACACACAGGGTTAATCCAGGCAGCACGGACATAGAAGCCAGAGTCCTCCCTCCTCCTACCTACACTACAGAAGCTTTCTGTGCTGGAGGGCTCTCTGCTCCGACCTGTCTTCAAGGTGATGAGTCATTCAGACCTGACAGCCAGTAAGATAAGGATCAACAGGTCGGCTGCTATAGAAATTTGAGAAGCTGATGCACTCCTATGAACAGGGCTAGCTCAAAATCAGTAGGACATTTGTAATGAACATATATTGCAAAGCTGCTTGTTTTTTAAAGATCTTTTAATTAAAACCCAATCATTGTAGCGAGACAACCCCTTTAAGGAGGGCGGCCGAATCCGCAAACTGTGGACAGAACCGTCCCCTAAAACCGTTCAAAAAAGATAAAATAACTGACTGTTAAAAAAGAAACACAATACATGATTGCCATGCCGCGGGGTTACCAATTGGCTTACAAGTTTGCTGGTGAAATAGCGATGTATGTCCCCTGCCATGTGACCTGCACTCCTGAAAATTGCTGCTGGTATCCAGTTCCTATTGCTCTGTCATCCTGCCCTATGTTTATCTAGAATGCTGCTGGTATCCGGGTCTTATAGCTCTGATCCTGCCCTATGTACAGTTGAAACCAGAAGTTTGCATACACTATATAAAAGGACACATATGCATGTTTTTCTCACTATCTGACATGAAATCAGAATAATTGGGCTCTACTGATCAAAGTTAATCTGTGGCTAAAAGTGTGTGTTTAATGAAATCAGAATAAACCTTCCCCGTTTTAGGTCAATTAGGAACCAAAATTATTTCTATTTGCCAAATGCCAGAATAATGAGAGTGAGAATTTTTTAGGCATTTTTATTACTTTCTGCAAAGTCAAAAGTTTCCATACATTTCATTAGTATTTGGTAGCATTGCCCTGAAACTGTATGACTTGGGTCAAACGTTTTGGATCCTTCCACAAGCTTCTCACAATAGTTGGTAGGAATTTTAGCCCATTCCTCCTGACAGAACTGGTGTTACTGAGCCATGTTCACTGGGGTGCCTAGGGCCCACAGGTAGAGTTGGTTCTAGAAGCCCACCAGTTGAGCTGTTTCTGGGCCCACCGGTGGAGTTTATTTTAGGGTAAGTTTACTGTCGTAAAATGGTGGCATCAGGCTTTTTATCACCTTTTGATACAATAATCAAGCTATTTAACATACAATGACAAGCAAAATGGTAACAATGTTTTGATCTTTTGACTTCCAGGCTCCATATCTCACCATCCACTACAGCTCTGAATTGGAGACTACAATCATTTTATAGACATTCATTACCTATCTTATACATAAAATATGACTTGCAACTATTTATCTGCTTAGTTCTGCAGATTCTTGGAATGTAACTGCATTGTTACTGTTTTGCTCCTAAAAATCAAAATGTAAATTTTTATTATTTTGTTAGTATTTGGTAAATCCACCTTTGGCTGTCAGCACTGCCTGAATCCTTCTGGGCTCTGGATCAGATTCAAGCATGTCTCGACTGAAATCTGAACCCAGGTCTCTTCTACACATTCCCAATGTTGGTGCAGACTGGACTTGGGTAGGAATACAGTTTTTTCTTCAACTCTACCCACAAGTGTTGGATTGGGTTGAGGTCTGGGGACTATGGAGGCCAATACAACAACTCTACCTCATTGTCATTGAACCATTTCTTCACCAAACTCGATGTATGCGTTGGGTAGTTGTCCTGCTGGAACACTATGTCATCATTTTCATACCCATAGTACTCGAGTGTATGAAGTAACTCATCTTGTAGGACCCTCACAGAGCTCAGCATTGAGGTCACCATCGGTCCTGGTCAAGTATCCAACATCTCTGGCTGAGAAAAATCCCCATATCCTCAGCTTTCCTCCACCGAACCTGACAGTTTCTTCAGTTTCTTGATCAGTTATCCTCCTTTTTCCTTGATTCTTCCAAACCCCTTTGCCCCCATCAGAGCCCGGTCTATTGACTTTCATCTCATCGCTCCAAATCATCCGTTTCCAATCTTCCACTTTTCGTACTTTTTTGCAAACTTGAGCCAACGCTTGTTATGACGAGATTGAAGTCAAGATTTTTTCACCTTTTTTCGGTCCACCATTCCAGACTTGTGTAATGCACAGTGCTTGCATGGACATCTGATCTCACTATTACGAAGCCTACGAGCCTCCTCCACTGCTGTGTCTGTCGCTTCAGAACTGATCTTTTAATGAGTTGACTTGTTGACTCTGATATTTTGTCTGGACGTCCACCTCTTGGCTTTGGAATGGATGGACGGACTTCATTTCATATTCTTCCAGTTGTTATGGCCTCACATGATGCAGTTTAGCAGTTTTTTTGGCTGGGAGACTGCTATGGGTGAGCAGGACGACGGGGTTTCTCTTTTTTTGGGAAATCTTCTTCATGACTTCTCCTTGATTCGAACCAGTGACCTGTTAACACACTGAGCTATTTGGGAATGTGAGAACAGGTTGTAATTTGTAGTACACAAGAAGAAAAAGATTGTTCCACCTCCAGGAACAAAACAGTAACAATGCAGTTACATGACAAGAATTTGCATAACTAAGTAGATGCTAAATAGTTGCAGGTTAAAGTTATGTGTGAGATAGCCAAGATGATGGTCTATAAAATTATTTTTGTCTCACGTTCAAAGCTGTAGTGGATGGTAAGATATGGAGCCTGAAAGCCAAAAGTTCAAAACATTGTTACCCTTTTGCTTGTCGGTGTAAAATATATTAGATAGAACTTTAGAACACTAAAAACTTTAATAAATTGTAAATATGCAAAATGCTGCAGTAAATGGGGAAAAAACTGTTCGCAACAAAACCGTCCTAAATAACATTTGTGGAGTGAACCTATGAACTTGTTCTGAGAACTAGTATCGCCTCCATCAGATTCTCCATATATGGCCTCAAATCTGATCTTATTATTTCCAGGCTAGAGAACGGCCTCTCTACACTAACTTGGATTGGTGGCAAAGCGGTGAACACATGGGCAACCTCTCTAACAATGTCAGGGTATAAAGGAATTGCCTCAGACACAGTCAGTTTTGATGAACAGTTGCACTCTTCTACTATTTTGAAAGCAAGTAAAAAATTTTGCTGTAACCTGGTCAATCTGTTTGCTGTGGGAGCAGAATCGTTTCCCCTGTGGCAACACTTTGCCTGATCCA
The DNA here is from genome assembly GCA_025379985.1 of Phyllomedusa bahiana. Taxonomy (NCBI): domain Eukaryota; kingdom Metazoa; phylum Chordata; class Amphibia; order Anura; family Hylidae; genus Phyllomedusa; species Phyllomedusa bahiana. Next base: position 248,420 of record JAODAL010000799.1, on the reverse strand, counting down.
TGTCATCCAAATACTTTTCAAAATTAAACCCCTCATCTGATGAGGATGAAGATATGGAACAGTAGCACTGGCAAGACCCAATTCCTCTTGCTCTTTCCACTGCATGGAACTAACTGTACCAATTTATTATATATTTTTGGAGTCCGTCCGTTTTATAAAGTCTCCGACTCCACAGCCCTGCCTATAGCTCTGTGATCCTGCCCTATGTATATCTAGAATGCTATGCATTACAGGTTGAGATAGTACCGATAAACCTCCAACTTGAACTAAATGAAATCTACACAATATGAAGTGGTTTCTTGTTGACATTCAATTTAGATTTTTGTAGGGTGAGAGAACAGCTGCACTTGGATGCTTGTGATAGAGCTCAGTGTAGGCTAACATGCAGTGACTAGTTCATGAGTGCTTGAGTTGTAGTCATCTAGTAGCTTTAAAAGGCTTTGTCAACAGGTTAAACCATAATTATACGATAGCTGTGACTCCTATCTCGGGGACCTGCACCTATAATGAGAACAGTTCACCAAGCTTCTCCATCCAGAATAGAGGGGTGACTGTGCATGTGCAGCACTCTCTATGCGTTTCAATGGGAATTCTGTAGTCCGCTCTCATAAAACAGGACGGAGAGTCCGTGCACAGCCATCCCTCCTTTCTGAATGTAGAATTTTACTGACCTCTTCTGTAGATAGGTGTGGGTCTCAGAGCTGGGAGTCATACATATCAGACATTCATAGCATATCCTATTGATAGGCCATAAATGTCTGAAATGGGAAAACTCACTTAAAGGGGTTGTCTCGTTTCATAGGATGCATGAATGAAATAATGCTGCTTTGCTCTGTCACTTCCTGTTCAAGCTGTCTGTAATTAGCATATGAGCTCTGTGAATTCAGACTTCTGCTAATTAGATTAACTCAGAAGCTTCCCTGGACCTGACAGCATGAGATTTAAAGAGATGCCCTTCACCTAGATTATGCCCCCCTTGCTGAGGGCAGAACAAGCTAGTGTCAGACCTGCTGTTTCCAGCGCTGTGTCCCTTATTCTGTAAGATGCTGGAGTTTTCGTGTATTTAATGCTCAACTCTGCAGTTTTCAGCCAGAAGAGTCCTTCAAAGAGTCAGTTTTTTTCAAACCGGGCCAATCGGAGGCTAGCCCCGCCCACCTCAACTGACAAACCTATTACTTTGAATAGGTAGAAACAGGGGAATAACTGCCAGGGGGCGGAGCTAACACCTCCGCCTGAATACGATGTGAGGGGTAAATACGCTCAACCTACAGCATCTTACAGAATAAGGGACACAGTGCTGGGAACAGCAGGTCTGACACTAGTTTGTGCTGCCCTCAACAAGGGGGGCATAACCTATGTGACAGATAACAAGCTCTCACTGACTGAATTTTGTGCTGGCTGCACCTGTGTGATGACGTCACTCCCTGCTATCAGATAGAACAAACAGCAGGAGAGCAAGTAAACAGGTTGGTCACTTGGGGAACAGAAAGAGCCAGAAAGGTGATAAAATCACTTGTAGCTCCTTAACAAAAAAAAAAATGGACAACGCAGTATATTTTGAAAACATCTTCATTTAGTATTCCCTACATGTTGAAAGCTGATCTTTGTAGCGAGACAGCCCCTTTAACTTTATGGTGCAAAGAGCCAGACATCACAGACGGTCATAAAATCGTGTGTAGTCTCCTGACAAGGTACAGGACTTCTGCCAACCCCCCTGCAGTGTTAGCAAACTGCTCACAGTGATTCTAATATTACAAATATGCATCTTCCTACAATTGGTTTACTAAAGATTATTATGTACTTTACCCAAACTACTGAACTTTCAGCAACTAATTTAAGACTGATATTGTTGTTTTAGGTAATCCAAGAAGCTGCTACGCCTTGAATAACACTGGAGACAATGCAGAAGATCCAGATGGAGATTCCAAGTATGATATCATTGTACTACTGCCACATTTATACATATACAATATACATATAATGTATATTTATATTATTTGAATTACGGAAGCAGTGGAGTCATGTAAGGTCAAGTAAATATGATCTAGTGTGTCAGACATTGACAGGTCAGCAGGTGAATAAGTGATAACGCACTTCAGGAATGGGCCGCCCAAAGTGTTAGCATAGAATGGAGAGCCGGCTGCGCTTGTGCAGGACGCTCCGTTCTGTACCATGGAGTTCCCAATACAGGGGAGCGCCGTGTTCGGCTGTACTCAGAACTCCCATAGAACAGAATGGAACACTGCGCAAGCCAACACTTTTAGAGCCCTATTCCTGAGATAGATGTGGGACCTGCAGCTATTAGACTTTGATGCTATATCCTATCGATTTGCCATCAAAGTCTATGGTGGATTTATGTGTAAAAAGAGAAGGCAGAAGGGTAGTTGATTAGGAAGTACACCTGATAGGAGTTTCTTTCTAATCACGTCTGGTGCCCAGGGGTACAAACTGGGCCACTGGTTCTTGGCTGATTAGGATTGGCAAGGCTGGGTTCACACTTTTTTTGCTTATGTCGCAGATATCCATCAGGATAACATAAAAAATGTTATACTGATGTATACCGCGGTGGAGCCATAGTAAATAGTGGAGCAAATGTAGTCTTATTTAGAATGGTTTGGCTCTATTTTCCAAATGTACAAGCCAAACACTAAAGTCTATTAGACCATGCTATAGTGTCCAGTGCATAAATGTATGTTATGTGTGTATGTTTGGAGAATAGAGGAAATATAGTCCAAATAAGATTGTGTTTGCTCTGTTGTTTTTTACGGCTCCACTGTAGTGTACGTCGGGATGCCGGTTTTTATAGATACTGGCAACGGAGCCAGAAAAAAGATGTGAACGCAGCCTAAGCGATATCTATTGAAGATGCTGATTCACTGCAAGTCTGTTCCATCTGCTCTGGACTTCAGCTGTACTTCTCCCAGGTAGCAGTGGTTCAGGATGGTGAGCACTTGTGGGTGCTCTTATTTAATGGCGCCTGTAGCTCACAGTTTAGCACTACAGCGCACTCTTAATAATAAGAAGGGAATGGAGCATCCCATGTACAAAAAGGATAAGACTCCGCATTCCTTGTATTTGAAGTCTTAGGCCATGTTCAAACGACTTATTTTGGGACGGATTACGTTCCGTATTTCGCGCCGTACTGTGCGAAATACGGCTGAAATCCGTCCCAGTCATTACGGTAATTCACCGTTCTCATAGAGAACTATGGATTCCGTCTCCGCTCGCCGTATTTCGCAGGCGGGGAGAAAGTGACATGTCAATTATTCACGGCGGGATACGTGCCATGGATAATGAATGTCTATGGGGCCGGCGAGCTGCCCCTTCCGCCCCCGCTGCACGGCAGACGGTGTAATTGCGGGCGAAATCCGTCCCCACAATTACGCCGTGGATAAGCCGTGTGAACACAGCCTTACAGACATAAGTTTTTTCTTTCACTGATGAACCGATTCTGAAGTTCTAACACATGTGATCACTGATTGCAGAGTCTCATTGATTTTTTCCCACCTGTTCATCATATCTATTATGATCATGGATAGGCGTCTATGAGAAGAATGTTTGCACGTTCCTAACTGAAGCTACTCACTGTATTTGTTCAGTTTGGACATTTGTGCATGTTAACTCCTATATCCTATAGATATTTTCAGTGATTCCGATCTATGGGAACGATAGTTTCCGCAAAAAAGTCAACCTGGATAAATAATGTTCCCAAACACATGGGGCTGATGTTTGACAGATTATTAGTGAGATGTGCAGAAATGTCCTGGGATGCCTTTATGATGCCAGTATACAACTGTCTCAGCCTGCACTACTGTCCGATGCTGACACATGCATTTGGTAATCATTGTATGACCCACGACTGTGTATGAATAATAACTTGTGTTTTGACTTGTGAATGCTTTCTGCCTGGTTAACCATGAACACTTTCTACAAGGTGAGCCAGTGTGTAATTATTCAAGTTAGTCTAGACCTGTGCAGACTGGGCGAGCTCTACACACAGACTTCTCAGATACGTCTTGCCTGGGTTTTGCTGCTCTGTTGGCAAATGTTTCCAGCACTTTTTGTCTTGTTTCTATCAGAAAGCAATGTTTTCTTGCACAGTAGTTGTGCTAAACAACTCCAGGGGTAAAAGAGTAGAAAAGCAGCTGATCGAATCTTCTGGAAATCACATCATGCGCGGTCCAAAATGAAAGTTACCTGCAAGTTGCACTGTATGCGTCCACACTGCGACGGTCCTGTGATTAGTCTGTGTGTAGTCTCAGCCTACAAGTCATTATATAATGTGCGTCTTGTATGTAGTTGTGCAGCGTTCACTGTTCTTTTGTGTTTCACGTGTTTCTTTGTTGATGGCTCCCGTTCCTATTCCAGAGAGCCATGTCCTCTTACAGATGAGCAGTTGGTTGCAGGGTAAGACTAGATACTCTGAACAATATTGACTTGTTTAGAATGTGCCTCTTCCTAATGAGTCTTTAGCTCTTCCTAATTGTACTGTTGTATGTATCACATTGTAAATAACTGCTACTGTAATATCCACATGTATTAATGGACTTGTAATTGTCTACTAACACTTCTTGGCACAGATCTATGCTTGACTGAATTCTGGGAAATTCTTATTTCATATGTCTCGTTATGAACTGTTCAAATCCAATATGAAACTGCACAGTGAATATATAAAGCAAGCATTGTATTACAAACTACTGCTGCTGCAAAAAAAGCCTTGGAATGAGAAGAAACATCTGGTTTGGAGTTTTGCCTCCGTATGAACATCCGCTTTTCAGATGCGTCTCTGGTACCGACAGGACGGACCGAGAGACGCATCTAACAATTAGCAGTGGCTTTATCACTGCCAGCAACGAGGAACACGCAGCGGTCGTTCACATGAGAGATCGCCACTGCATGTTTGCTTCGCGCCTGTCGGGTCCGTCTTGCGGATGCGATCAGTGAATTGATCAGGCAGGTGCGAGGCAAACACGCGGCGGCAATATCTCATGTGAACGCCGCTGCGTGTTCCTCATAGCCCGCAGTGATAAAGTCACTGCTAATTGTTAGATGCGTCTCTGGGTCCGTCCTGTCGGTCCCCGAGACGCGTCTAAAAAGCGTATGTTCATACGGAGGCTGAACTGCGTGTGAACAAGCCCTAATACGTCATTCCCCAACCAGTAGCTGGGGAGCAGAATGTGGCTCTCGGACCCTCTCCGTGTGCCTTCAATCCTGGTGACCACTAAAAATACTATTGTGTATTAGTGGGACCAGGTAGGTCATAGCATAATAAAAGTTGTCACCTGGTTTAAAATACAAAACCCTAATTTACCAGGATAAGAACCATATTACTTGGTTGTATTTTTGGCGGCTCAATACCACCTGCCATATTTAAAAGTGGTTCTCCATGTATGGAAGCTTAGTGATTTCTGTCCTATGGCCATTATTGGAGGTCATATAAAGGATAAGTGTATTGAAAGGGTGATCTCATCTCAGACACTTATGTCGGCTCCTCAGACTTCTGTCTCACCATGTGAGGTGGCTGACGTTCCTGGGTGCTGAGGAGCCCGTACATACCGTGTTTCCGCCGAATAGTAAGAGACAACCCCGATTAGAAAAAGACGTAGCGCATGTCTTAAAGGGAGGCCCCTAATGTAAGCGTAACTCCGTAAAGTAACACGTTAGCGACGCCTAAAATGACGCATCTGAGCCTGTACCGGGAAGACGCCGGAGGCCGACACTCGGCGCGCGGCGCAGACGGATTCAGCCAAATCAAACATACATGTTTTTTGCAAAGTGCCAATCCTCCCTCATGGCCATAACCTGTTTATAATCTGAGCCAGAATACCATGTCTACAGCTGGCCCTAAAACCTGTCAGCAGCTGGTTCCTTAAACATCTAGTCTACAGCTGGCCCTAGTACCTTCTAAGAAATGGCCATACTGTTACAGCATGGCCCTTAACTGCCTACAGCTGGCCCTATACCTGCACAGCTGGCCTATACCTGCCTACAGCTGCCCCAATACCTGCCTACAGCATGCCCTCTATACACCGCCAACCGTTAGCTGGCCTATAACTTGTCTACAGCGGGGCCTATACCTGCTACAGCTGGCCCATACCTGTCTACACGGGCCCTATACCTGTCTACAGCTGGCCATCCTTTAGGGGAATAACCTGTCTACAGTGGCCCTATACCTGCCTACAGCGGCCTATACCTTGCCTACACCGGCCCTATACCTGCCTACAGCCGGCTATAACTGCCCTACACCCGGGCCCATACCTGCCAACAGCCGGCCTAAAACTGCCTCGCCGGCCCTATCCTGCCTAAAAGCCGGCCCTATACCTGGCCTTTACAGCCGGCCCTATACCTGCCTACACGGCCCTATACCTGCCCAGCCGGCCTATACCTGCCTAAACCGGCCCCTATAAATGCCTACAGCCGGCCTATACCTGCCTACAGCCGGCCCCAATCCCTTTGCCCTATATAAACATACCCCGAAAGTAAGACATAGTGGGACTTTTGGGGGTAAAAAGAATGTAAGACGCTGTCTTACTATCGGGGAAACACGGTATGTGAATTTCTCTCCTTTCCCTGGAATTTATGGATACAGTCGAGCGAGCACAACTGTCATTGAAGTGAAGGGAAATAGACACGTATCAGACAATGTCTGAAATGGCAGCGCCCCATACAGTTCTATGTAAGTCGTAAATGTATATAACAAGAAGTTTAGTACACGCCACCTGGCTTATACTGTGTATGGCTGTACTCAGGTGATAGAGCACTGAGGCTGATTTCCTTCTGCCTCCCTGCTGATGGCCAGCACAATTCATAGCCAAATCTAATAACATATACATGCTCTCTTTGGCAAATAGTGCCTAATCTGCGGTCTGGCAAAATGATTTTTTATTAACTAATTGAGTCAGAATTTTGAGCCATTGTGTCACACATGAAAGATTGTAGAAGAAGGGTGAAAACAGGCTTAGTGCTGGTTCAGGATGTAGACACATCTATAAAACGGGACTTAGTATTTGCAAAAGAAAATGTTGCATCTGTTTTCCACACAGACCCTGGTGTAGAAGCAGTGTACAGCTTGTCGCCAACATGAAAGTCAATGGCAGTAATGTGTATTGTGACAGGTTTATTGCATGAGGCAAACACAGTCAGCCACACATACAGTACATTCCAACAGAAGCCTGTAAATTAGCTGAGATTTAATTTAGACACTGGGGAAAATGAATTTGCTTTTCATAAATGTGGCCTATGTCACTGTTGGTGACTGCCCTAGACAGCTAGCTGACAGAATAGCAGGGCAGTGGCAGTGAATAAGTGGTTTCTGTGCTCACTTCTCTTTCTTTAAGATTGCTTCTACTCTTCAACAGAGCAGTTGACGTATATTGGGAAATGATTGTATGTGCATGTGGTTAATATGTAAGGGGCAATGTAAAAATTATTTAGCAAGTATACAGCAGGGGTGTCAAACTTGTTTTCACAGAACACATCTTCATTAAGGTTGCCCTCAGAGGGCCATTTGAGGGACCAGGGAGGGAGCCTGGGTAGGGCAGTCAAAGCTTTGCCAGGGTCTGTAAGTTTAACAGTGATGTAGAGGTGCGGGCTATAGCCCCAAACCCAAGATTTCACCCCCTCCCTGTTGCCAAGCATTGGCTGCATATTCCATAGAAAGTGATAAGCCAGTTCTTCTGCATCTCTGCTCATTGTGTCTAAGCTCTATTGGGCCATATAAGATGATGCGACAGGTCACATTTAGCGTGTAGGCCTTGAGTTTGACACACGTGCTTGCTGAAAGCCTTCTCTCCTAACTCCCCTGTAAAACTCTTTTGGACAATGGAGGAAGCCGCTGCCGAAGGTATGTTCACCTGGCGGTTTTAAATGTAAATTTACGCTTCAAAAAACTCCTGATGAGAGGTATTTGGAAAAATCTTATCCCCATTGATTTCCATTAGGAGTGAGGGGGGTGAATATATATATACACCAAAATCATCCAAACCTTTTAGGTAGTTTGGGTTCGAGATCACTCCGAGCCCACCGCATACTCTACCCCTTTCAACAATACATACATATACAGAAAAACATGAGAGTATTGGGTAAAAATGTATTCTTTATTTCTGCAAAATTTAATATCATAGTAATACAAAAAGTATGTGTCCATAAAAATCCAAGACTAATCGGTGGACAGGGTCAATAACATGTAGAATCAGGTAAGTATATCACAAAGAAATAGATCCAGTAAGTCATTAGTATATATGACAGTAATATTGCAAACAATGTGCCCTACAGCTACAACATAATAGTCCATAAGATAATTACATAATGTATATGAAAAGGAGTAGCCAGAGGGAAACAAAGTTACAAATAGTAATGACAATAGTCTTACCAGTAATTGACCCCTGTCCAGCCCGACCCCGACTTTAAATGTTATTGACCCTGTCCACCGATTAGTCTTGGATTTTTATGGACACATACTTTTTGTATTACCGTACTATGATATTAATTTTGTAGAAATAAAAAATACTTTTTTACCCAATACTCTCATGTTTTTCGGTATATATATATATATAATATATATATATATATATATATATATAAATATTTAACATGTGTATATGTGTGTATATATGTGCATGTATATAAATATATGTATATATAGATGATAATAATTTATATAGATCTATATGTATTTTTTTAATTGCACACTGATGAGCCTATACATTTAACCTTATTTTAGATTGCAATAATGGCTGCAGACAGTAAGATATGCTACTTTGTCCGCAGAGATAAGTGGGTATGCAGGCTACACCCTCTGAGGAACTCCTAGATATGCACCTTAAAGCTTTATCTTCCTGAAAGCAGATTGACAGTGCATGTCTTGTATTATCTCTGTCATCGGGCTATATGCTCTTTTACACATAAGCACAGTATACTTATAAAAGATGAATTATAATAATAAAGTCAAAGAAAATGAAAACAATAGTAGAATGGGTGCAAAAATAATTGTCTGCAATTAAAATGGGAGCAACAGGATCTCACCAATACCATATTATAATTCAGTATTACTTATTTTTACTCATAAAATATATTTCTGTAGTTGCTTTTTCTTCTTGTTTGTATAAGAGATCAGGACTTTTTGACCCATCAGCGGGTGCCCTATGCTGGCTGTATAAATAATAAGACTATTGCCAATCTATAGGAGAGTGAGATAAGCCAGTTTTTTAAAACTTTGAATGGCCATTCCCAAGTAATCTTTTGGGTCAGCACAATTTAAAATGCATTGATTGGTCCTGAAACACTATAGTGAAGAAGGGGCCACACACGCCTGAAGTTTTTTTTACTGCAGATCTTGCCAGAAATCTGCAGTGATTCCATGTCAGAATCTGTATATGATAAATACTGACTGTGATGTAGTTTCTCTTTTTTTTTTTTAAACCTGTATACGGTGGGGAAAATAAGTATTTGATACACTGGCGATTTTGCAAGTTTTCCCACCTACAAAAAATTGAGAGGCCTGTAATTTTTATCGTAAGTATACCTCAACTGTGACAGACAGAATCTTAAACAAAATCCAGAAATAAGTGTATGATTCTTAAATAATGAATTTGCATTTTATTGCATGACATAAGTATTAGATCACCTAGCAACCAGCAAGAATTCTGGCCCTGACAGACCTGTTAGAGTATGTTCACACGGCTTATCTTGGAGCGCATTTTGCCACATATTTGGAGCGTACTGCGCTGTAATACGAGCAAAATGCGCCCCTATCGTTACGCTAATCCACAGTTCTCATAGAGAACTATGGATTACGCCTCCTCTCCCCGGGCGTACAATACGATCATAGTGCATGCACGGGGAGATAATTGACATGTCATGTAGTAATGCATGTCTATGGGGCCGCCCCGCAATTAAGCCGTGTGAACATACCCTTAGTTTTTCTTTAAGAAGCCCTCTTACTCTGCACTCATTACCTGTATTAATTGCACCTGTTTTGAACTTGTCACCTTTATAAAATACACCTGTCCACACAATCACACTCCAACCTCTCCACCATGGCCAGACCAAAGACCTGTCTAAGGACAACCAGGAAAAAATTGTAGACCTGCACAAGCCTAGAATGGGCTACAGTACAATAGGCAAGCAGTTTGGTAAGAAGGTAACAACTTATTAAAAAATGAAAGAAACATAAGATGACTGTCAATCTTCCTCGGTCTGGGACTCCATCATCCGATCAAAGAATTGACATGTCAATTTTCCTTTTGATCCATTTTAAAACGGGCATTTTACCAAAAAACCCTTTAATATTTAAAACTTTTTCAGGGACCCCTTTTCAATGCCAATCCCCAGAAAATGTTTTTAAACCACACTTTTGGGTACGTGTTTTTGGATAAAGTCCCGTTTGTTTGGGGAGGGGGAAAACCCCTTAAAAAAGGGTTACATACTTTGGCAAGCGTGTACAACTAAAACACCCTGCATATAGCAGCACACAGATACGCGCTGCTATACGCAGTGTGTAGAATGCAGTAGGGGCATGCTGTAGCATTTACATCTACAAAGTTGGCAGTTCTTTGCCATTGTTTTTCATAGAGGACAGTAGGCATAACTAAGCATTTCGTAATAAATATAGTATGTTAATGCTGAACCTGGCTTAACCTGTGCCAGCTTTGGTACCAATTAAGTCAAGGCATTGTGTTGCAGTCATTTACAGGGCTGTGGAGTCGGCAACCAAAAGCCCCGACTCCGACTCCTCAATTTCCCAAACATCCGACTCCTGACTCCCTCATACTTTGGGGCATGTTTAATGATAACTTTACTGTATAAAATTTGGGAACATCAGGCTGTTTATCACCTTATGATACAATAATCAAGTTATTTATAGAACAGACACTGCAAGCAAAAGGGGAACAATGGTTTTGATCTTTTGAACACTTGTGGGTAGAGTTGAAGAAAAAGCTGTATTTGTATCCAAATCCGTCCTGCACCAACATTGGGAATGTGTAGAAGAGACCTGGGATCGGATTTTGGTCAAGACCTTCTTGAATCTGATTCAGAGCCCAGAAGGATATCGGCAGTGATGAAAGCCAAAGGTGGATTTCTCAAAAACTAACAAAATAATAAAAATTAACATTTAATTTTTAGGAGCAAAACAGTAACAATGCAGTTAAGGGAAAGAATCTGCAGAACTAGGCAGATGCTAAATACTTGCAAGTCAAATTTATGTATGAGATAGGTAAGATGACTGTATATAAAATTACAGTAGCCTCATGTACAAAACTGTAGTGGATGGTGAGATATGGAGCCTGAAAGTCACAAGTTCAAAACATTATCATTCTGCTTGTCAGTGTAAAATATATTTATTGGATATGACTTTAGAACACAAAAAAATTGTAGATATGCAAAACACTGCAGGAACATTTGTGGAGTCTCTGAATTTGTTCTGAGAAATAGTATCGCCTCCATCAGATCCTGCATACATGACCTCACATCTGATCTCATTATTTCCAGGCTAGAGAACGGCCTCTACACAAACTTGGGTTGGGGGCAAAGCGGTGACCACAGGGGCAACATCTCTAACAATGTCAGGGTAGAAAGGAATTGCCTCAGCCACAGCCAGTTTTGATGAATGGTTGAACTCTTCTACTTCTTTGAAAGCAGGTGAAAAATTTTGCTGAAATCTGTTTGCCCTGGGAGCGGAATCTTTCCCCTGGGGCAGCGCTTTGCCTGCTCCATGTCATAAGTTACACTCCTCATGTGATAAGGCTAAAGATATGGGAGCAGTAGCACTGGCCGGACCCAATTCCTCTTGCTCTTTGCATCGAACTAACTGGAACAACTTATTATATATTTTGGGAGTCGGAGTCGGTCCCATTTATGACGACTCCGACTCCTGCAGCCTAGGCACCGACTCCGCAGCCCTGGTCAGTTATGCCTGATAGAGGCAAGTACATACATCTCTGTCCAGAACGGCTTTTGGGAACTATGGAAATAGTTGTCCACAGTCTCTTTGAATAGTGAACAGAGTTGCAAGACCCCGGTTCTCCTGTCGGGTTGGACTCAAACGATTTATGTTATATTCTGTGGTTAACAGCATTTCCACAATTTTTTTCTAACCACAAATGAAAATTTAGGCTAGGTCAAAATTTCAGTTCTGTCAAATTCTAATCTTAAAATGGTAGCCGTTTACCTTCGTCCTCTCTACTATTGTCCTTTACGAGAATGAGCTGGTAATGCAGATGCATCTGAATAATTACAGAGTGTTCGTTTGGATGGTTACGTGACTTTAATTCTCTGCTTTCACTCTTAATTCATGAAATCCTTTCCAATAGATAATTACTTCCTGTGTATTGTGGTAAAGTATTTGGCTTTGTGATTAACAAGCACTCATTTTATCTTCAGTCTATGTAAATCATCGCAGAGCATGGATTAATTGGCATGAAGTCACCATCTGTCATTTCTTCCACTGTTTGATCACATGTAATTGCTTCACATTTAATAAAAAGATTTTTTTGTAATGGTTATTTTCATGTGTTTTTGACCAGTAAGGATATGAGAGCTGCCTCTGATACTTTGTATTGGTATCTTTTTAAAGATTTTCGGACGTAATACTTGCGACCATATTGGCTACAAAATCTGATATGTGTGGTAAGAAATTTGAGTTGAAGATTGACAATGTGCGTTTTGTTGGACACCCGACTCTGCTGCAACATGCACCCTGCCAGGTAAAGTTTCTATTCACCATACACTGGAATGGTAGCCACAGTTGTACCATGCAGAGTAGAATATTATAAGGCTATATCTACACAGCAGTGGACAAAAGACGACCTGAAAACCAAAACCTAAAAACTGCTGCTGAAAAAACATTTTTTTTTTTTTTTTTGGGTGCGCTTTTGGCACTTTTTTTTGCAGAAATACACAGCATTAGGTTTGCTGTGTATTTCTTCAAAAAAAAACCGCGCCAAAAAACGTCCAGCGCTTTACATAGACTCCATTAGTAAATTTTCTGCCCTGCTCAGTTGTTTTTTTGCAACATGTTTCGAAAAACGAACAAATAAAATGAGCAGAAAAAAAGACATTCTGTGGAGACTACATGACGTTTTTACTATACAAGTCTATGGGACCTCTTTTCAGTCGCTTTTTCCAAATTTTTATAACACGAAAAATGCTGAAGAAAAACGATGTTTTTGTGTGCAGTGAAGACATAGCCTAATGGGAATTTAGGGACAATGTACCTCTACTAATGCACCCAGGCACCTGTGATCACAGAAGAGATCAGGAACATCAGTGTCTGTGCTCCGGTGCTATTTTCTCTGTAAAGATCAGAGATCTTTCCCTCTAACATACAGAATGGCCGAAGGTGATAGATATGTATGTGTATTCTATTCTGTTCTATTCTTGGGGTACTTAAAGGGCAATGAAGACTCTATTAAACTAATTTCTTTCTAGCAGTGGAAAAATTACATGAAAATTCTACTTAAAAAATTAGTACACTGATAAAGAAATGCCTAAAATGACATCTTCTCCCCCCCCCCCCCCCCACCCTCCAGCGTCAAACATTTAACAGAATTAACCTTTCAGATTAGCTTGTTACTGTTTACGAATGTTAGATATGAGGTCCCTCACCTAGGATGGCTCCTCCATTTAGGCAGGTCACAGAGCCTTGGGCTATATCTACACAGCACAGGTTTTTGATTGGATTTACAGTGGATTCAGTATTTACAATCCGCTGAAAATCCGACTGTGACCAGTGCTGTGTAGACCTCAATAGAAAGTTTGTGCTGTAGTCTACACAGCACAGATTTTTTTTACTGAGTATTTCTAAACTGCAGGCCATCCAGTGGAGGAGAGAACATGTTCTACCAGATTCCCGTCGGAATCCTGTAGCCTCAATGTACGGGGTCGACGGGAAATCCGACGGCGAAGTTAAAATACTGTCTGATTTTAATTCAGTTGTGTAGACATAGCCTAAGATTATTTCCCACTCTGGCAGACTCGACCTGACCATGTAATCCTTGGCCTTTGGTGAATGTGAAACTGTTATTTATGCAGGGGATGTATATGGCTAAATAAAACTTTCAGGATCTGATACTATAACCCAGTTCTCCCCCATTCGTGTCTATGGGAGCTCTGAATGTACCTGAGCACACTTGCTTGGTTATATTCAGAACTCTCGTAGAAATGAACAGGGAAAATTGTGCAAGCATGGCCATCTCTCTTTGTGGGCAGCTTGGTATTTATGAGCTGGAAATTCCCTTTAAGGGATACATAGCTATATCTACAGTTAGGTCCATATATATTTGGACACTGACACAAATTTGTTTTTTATAGCTGTTTACTGAAACATATTCAAGTTATAGTTATATAATGGACATGGACATAAAGTCCAGACTTTAAGATTTCATTTGAGGTATCCACATTGAAAGTGGATGAAAGGTTTAGCAGTTTCAGCTCCTTAACATGTGCCACCCTGTTTTTAAAGGGACCAAAAGTAATTGAACAAACATTAAATAATTGTAAATAAAATGTTAATTTCCAATACTAGGTTAAAAGCCTTTGTTGGCAATGACGGCCTAAAATCTTGAACTCATGGACATCACCAGGCGCTGTGTTTCTTCCTTTTTAATGCTCTGCCGGGCCTTTACTGCTGCGGTTTTCAGTTGCTGTTGGTTTGTGGCCTTTCTGTCTGAAGTTTAGTCGTTAGCAAGTGAAATGCTGCTCAATTGGTTTGAGATCAGGAGACCGATTTGGCCATTCAAGAATATTCCACTTCTTTGCTTTAATAAACTCCTGGCTTGCTTTGGCTTTATGTTTTGGGTCATTGTCCATCTGCACTATGAAACGCCAACCAATCAGTTTGACTGGATTTGAGCACACAGTATGTCTCTGAATACTCTCCAAGATGTAGGCGTTTGAATATCCAAATCTACCAAAAAGAGAAGACTGCATGAAAGTAAATATGCAGGGTTCGCTGCACGGTGCAAGCTACTCATAAGTCTCAAAAATTAAAAGGCTAGATTGGACTTTGCTAAAAACATCTGAAAAAGCCTGCACAATTCTGGAAGAGCATCCTTTGGACAGATGAAACCAAGATCGACCTCTACCAGAATGATGGAAATAAAAAAGTATGGGGAAGGCGTGGTACAGCTCATGATCCAAAGCATACCACATTATCTGTAAAATATAGCAGAGGCAGTGTGAATGCTTGGGCATGCATGGCTGCCAGTGGCACTGGGTCACTAGTGTTTATTGATGATGTGACACAGGAAAGAAGCAGCCAGATGAATTCTGAGGTATTCGGAGACATACTGTGTGCTCAAATGCAGCCAAACTGATTGGTCGCCGTTTCGTAATACAGATGGACAATGACATAAAGCAAAAGCAACCCAGGTTGTTTAGAAGTGAAATATTCTTGAATGGCCAAGTCAGTCACCTGATCTGAACCCACTTGAGCAGCATTTCACTTGTTAAAGACTAAACTTCAGACATAAAGGCCACAAACAAACAGCAACTGAAAACCGCTGCCGTAAAGGCTGAGCATTAAGAAGGAGGAAACACAGTGTCTGGTGATGTCCATGAGTCCAAGACTTCAGGCCGTCATTGGAAATTAACATGTTATTTACAACAGGGTGGCACATGTTAAGGAGCTGAAACGCCTAAACCTTTCATCCAATTTTAACGTGGATACCCTCAATGAATGAAATGAAAGCTGAAAGTCTGTCAATGTCTATTATATAACTATAAAGCTGGATTCACACGGCTTATTTGCGGGGCGTAATTACGCCCCGCAATTACGCCGTGTGGAAGGGGGCGGGAGCGGGGGGACGGCACCTCGCCAGCCCTCAGACTTTCATTACCAGTGGCGCGTATACGCCGCTAGTAATCCACATGTCACTTATCTCCCCCCGCGGCGGATTCGCCGAGCAGGGAGAGGAGACAGTAATTCATAGTTTCTCTATGAGAAACTGTGGATTACCGTAATGACTGGACGTATTCCAGCCGTAATTTGCGCACTCCGGTGCGTAATTACGGCCATGAAATACGTCCCATTTTAAGCCGTGTGAACATGGCCTTACTTGAATGTTTCAGTAAACAGGTGCAAAAAACAAAATTCGTGTCAGTATCCAAATATATATGGACCTAACTGACTGTCTATCCATCCATCCACATATATACATACATACAGTCATACTGCTAGCTATGCCTAAGGGAAGCTTGGAGTTTGAGCTACAAATCCCCTTTAAGGTGAATATATATACACATGCAATTATACTGCTAGCTATGTATCTAAGGCCACAGAACAGATCAAAGCTAGTCTATGTTAATTACAGTCAGAATCTCTAAACCACTTATATTAACAGATTCATTTTCAAAGTTTATTATAATCGTTTTTCTAAATTACTGGAATTAACCTTAACATTCAAGTTGTCTAGTCTTTTTGTTACTATAGATCATTAAGTGAGTGTCCACCTTCATGTTTAATTGAGAAAAGCAGTGGTAGGATTAGATACATAGATGTTTACGGCATATTTACAGGTATTGCCTGAAATGTCCATTTTGGGAATATCCCTAGAACAAGAGAGAAGGGGAAGTCAGGATTGGCAGAGATACGCGTGTTTATGATCATGCACATTTTCACATTAATGAGCTCCTCTTCTGTGTGATATTAGTAGATGAGAAGACCTATCTAGAGAACTGCAGCCGTTTGCTGTTTTCTGGCCTGGGTCTGTTGGTTACTCCCTCTAGTGGTAATGAGTTGCTCTTATGATAAAGAATAATTGTGTCTGGAGTAGTGATTACAGTCTGTTGTCATAGTTTAGTCCCTGCTGTTACCATTACAGCATTTGTAGTTGTAATAAATGTTCTAATAAACAACTTTTAGGATAATTAGGGTATGTTCACACATCATTTTTGGATACGTTTTTGATCCAAAAAACACATTTTAAAAACGCTGCGTAAAATGCATCCAAAATGCAGGTGTGTGTTTGGATGTGTTTTTGCTGCAGAAGAAAGTTTTAAATAGGGTGCCTGCTGCGTCAAACAGATCAAGAACTGACATGTCAATTCTTTGAACAGATCCGAAACACGCATGTAAAACACGTATCATCTGAACGCATTGAAAGCAATGTAAATCACACTGCACGTTGGTAGATGCGTGTTTGTGAACGAAACATGGATCCAAACACGCAGCTAAAAATGTATCCAACACGCTGTGTGAACATTCCCTTATACAGCTATATGTACGAATATCATCCATCAGCATGGGCTGAAACCACACAATGTAAGATATAGCAGTAATGTTTCTATTTGTGTTGTAGGTGTCAAAAACAGATCCTTCACCAAAAAGAGAGATGCCCACAATGATCCTGTTTAATGTCGTCTTTGCCTTGAGGGTAAGTGAGAGATTTTGTAGGTTTTGCTAATTTCTAGTAAATGTACACATTTTTTTCGTTTTAATGGAGCCTCTAGGGCATTGTATACATTTTTTTTATGACGTGGTCAGTCGCTTTAATTTCCTATCTGGTAATCTTAGTTCGCTACCCTCTGTCTACATGGTTTGGGAATGAAAATTTTAAGGTTTAGTCGGAAGAAATGATTGAAGTGTCCAAAGTCTTTGTTTTGCATATGTGCTTCCATCTCAGAAAGGGATGATTGATGGAGGTCTATGGCCTGGAGCTAACGGAGTGACGTACCACCCAGACAGGAATCATGACTTAAGGCTGGGTTCATACTTTGCCTCTTTTAGGTGCACCAAAATACATACAGCAATAAAAAAAAGTTTAGAAATCATGTGTTTCTTAATTAATTCCAATTTGATGATGATTTCCTCATCTAGGTTTTCCACATCTGAATTATTTTTAAAGATGTGTCTTTGCTGCAACAAAAACTCAGTGGGCCACATGTCTGACAACTGTCTAGGTGTAAGACTTTCTTTGTTGCCCCTAACAACAAATCAGAGCTCCCCTTTTATTACATATAATGGTCTGATTGTTTTTTGTGGGCAGCAAAGAAAGTCTTAGACCTAGACAGTTTTCATAAGTGTCCCATAATATATGTACATACAGCATACTTGATAAGGCTTTGTTCACACGTTTCTTGAACACACTAAAAATGAGTGGAGCAATAAAAAATGCATGTGTTTTAATTCACCCACATTTCACCTGTGTTCCAAACTTAAGTTCATTATAAAAACACGTAACGTTTTAAAAAACGCACACACTTGAAGAAATATATGCATTTGTACTGCGCACATTTTGGATGTTTTTTTGGTGCACTTGAAAAACTCAGCAAAAACAGAGCCACATTTAAACCACATTTAACTTACGGTATGTAGAGTTGCACATACTCCATACACATCGTGTTGCATGTGACCTCCACAGGCTTTGCCTAAAGCCTATTCATTATTCACAGGTATGTGAACCATTTCACTTACGGCTTTTTAATATCTCAGCTTGCAGTTTTTAAATGCTTCATTGTCTGCTGGGAATAAAATCTGTCCTGGTCATGTGCTGATCATGTTCTTGATTCATTGTAGCAGAGATTGATTACAGCTCTAAGCAAACAAGGTTTCCATTCAATGGCTGCAAGCAAAAAAGTGGATTAAAAAAAACCTATATATTTCTCACAATTCTCATGTATTTTTAAAGTAAGATCGCTCTATTGGGGGTGGATCTGCTTCAAAGTCCTGTAACTACACTACTGGTGTTACAAAATATTATGGAACATTATTGCATTTTTTTTTATTTTAGGTTAAGAGTAGAGAATAGTCATTTGAGGAGCCTTGTATCCGCTTTTGGATGTTGTTTCCATGTCTAGTAATAATTGTGTTATTATATACTTGTGCTTGCAATTAATCTATTGGAATATGATCACATATACTGGACCCCGTATCCATTTTGAGGATGCAAATGCATAGACAAGTCGTGTTGTCTATCCACCATCTATGATATAAATGTACTGAATGGATAATGCAGCATCATGCCACATACACATGTATATTGCCTGATAAGTCATATTAATGGTAACCGTGTAAAGCAACCTAAATAATAGTAATAACATTAGAGGATACAGTAATCAAACCTGTTCATTGTTACCACTGTGGTATATTAAAATCATACAGTACGTGGGGAATTACTTTATGTTGCCTACAGAATATTAAGAATACATCAGTGTATCTGTGTCTGTAAGATGTGGTGAAGGTCAGCAGACATTAAGGCGTGTCATCCTGCGCCTGCAGATTCATTTAGCCTTTTTTAATCTATACTGTTCCTCTGGTAAACACTGTTAGTCAGCAGTATAAGAGCCAGAGACACCCTATGGTGATAAAGCAGAAATAGGACTGCACATATCTTATCTGTATACCTCCTCCCTGTATGCTCGTAATCAGGAGACCATCCCTGCAAATCGGCCCCTACAGAATCATGACGCATCAGAAATGCCAGTTTCAAGGAATGCTAACTCATGTGTGGACACCTCTGTGATGAGCACAATCATTTATATTATAAGAATTATTCATGGCAGACTAGCTAGAAAGCCTTACACTTGTCCATGGTAATTGCTGTGACACAACTCACATCCCTATGTGTACACACTGCTTATCTGTGTATGCTAGTTCTTGTCTGGGCTGTAAGGTCTCGCTCACACAGGGTATTTAATAGTGTTAAAGTTACACCCCAGTAATCATATATTTGCACTATTGGTAGTTCATTGTGTCAGGAACAGAGCATTTAGCAAAGGGGCAATTATTTTCTGTTTGAATTAGTAATCCAAAAAGACCAATTCCTCTCTGATCTTTGGGATTAGGTCAGCCAGCTATTCCAAGACCTGGGGTTGCTAGGTGTGCATTCTCATCAGAGTAGTACCTGTGCACAGGCAAAGGACTACATCTTCCACTGACTTTAATGTAGTGATTATCCTGTGACACACAAACCTTTTCTCAGTCTCTGTGGGGGTTCCTGCAGTTGGAGCACTAACCCTTAGACTTGTATGACATATTGAGCTAACATTCTGTAAAAGTCTTTGGGAAACCCATTTAAATTAGGAGTCAGTAGGTGCAGATGTAACAGAGAATGCATTTATGAGAAGAGTCCTTTAGGATTGAGGGTCTGCACACCCAGGGCAATATTTACTTACTTAAGGAGACAGTGCAGATAAGAAATGACCCAGATAATTGTAATCGTGTCTGGGATAGTTGGCTACAAACGCAAGCTACGGTAACCTCACCTGGTCCCAATTTCGTGCCATGTCATTCATCCTCTTTCTCGCTTACTGGATATTCTGTTGGTTGATTCACATAGTTGTATATAAGAATATCTAGTTATTCAAATTGTACAATCTATTAGATATGTGATATTTACAGTATATATGATACACTGGCGATTTTGCAAGTTTTCCCACTCTGTAATTTTTATTGTAGGTACACTTTAACAGTGAGAGACAGAGTCTAAAAAAAAACTCCAGAAAATCATATTGTATGATTTTTTAAAAATTAAAATTTTTTTGTTTTTTTTTTCATGAAATAAAAATTTTTTTCAGTAGAAAAAAAGAATAAACCGTTTGCAATTTCAGGGGCAGACTTTCCCCCCAGACCTTACCTTTTTTACACACTGCCAAGGATTTTTTGGCCCACTCCCCTATAGACTTTTCCAATCTTTTGGTTTTGGGGTTTGCTGGCCATTTGTTTGGGTCCTCAAAAATTTTTGATTTGGGGACAGGTCGGGGGACAGGCAGGGCCACCCGGACCTTGAAATTTCTTACGGAGCTTTTAAGTTGCCCTGGGTTGTTTACGGGTCTTGTTCTGCTGGGAAAACCCCGCCATGACCATCTCCCCAGGGAAGGGGAAATTGCCCCTACATCCCTTTCCTTAAAAAACAGTGAGCTTCCCGCCCCTTTGCAGAAAACACCCCCCAAATATGCGTTTTCACCCCCGTGCTTCTGGTTGGGTTGGGGTTGGTTTGGGGTTGTACTCATCCTTCTTCCTCCAAACAGAGGGAGTGGAGTTAATACCAAAAAGTTCTATTTTGGTCTCAACTGACCACATGACCTTCTCCCATGCCTTCTCTGGATCATCCAGATGGTCATTGGTGAACTTCAAACGGGCCTGGACATGTGCTGGTGTGAGCAGGAGACGTTTCATGCCATGCAGGATTTTAATCCATGATGGTGTATTGTGTTACTAATCTTTGAGACTGTGGTCCCAGCTCTATTCAGGTCATTGACCAGGTCCTCCCGTCTAGTTCTGGGCTGATTCCTGACCTTTCTCAGAATCATCCTTACCCCACGAGGTGAGATCTTGCATGGAGCCCCGGACCAAGAAAGATTGACAGTCCTCCTGTATCTTTTCCATTTTCTAATTGAGCCAACAGTTGTTGCCTTCTCACCAAGCTGCTTGCCTATTGTCCTGTAGCCCATCCCAGCCTTGTGCAGGTCTACAATTTTGTCTCTGGTGTTCATAGACAGCTCTTTGGTCTTGTTCAAATAAGTGCAAGTTCAAATAGGTGCAATTAATACAAGTAATGAGTGCAGAGTAGGAGGGTTTCTTAAAGGAAAACTAACAGGTCTGTGAGAGCCAGAATTCTTGGTTGGTTGGTAGGTGATCAAATGCATATTTCATGCAATAAAATGCAAATTAATCACTTAAAAATCATACAATGTGATTTACTGGATTTTTTTTAGATTCTGTCTCTCGCAGTTGAAGTGTACCTACGATAAAAAGTACAGACCGCTCCATTCTGTGAAGGTGGGAAAACCTGCAAAATTGCCAGCGTATCAAATACTTTCACTCTGTGTGTCTATTTGTATATATATATATATATATATATATATATATATATATATATATATATATATACACATAAAAACATACATAAAAACACACACGGAGTGAAAGTATTTGATACACTGCAATTTTTTCCCGGTTTTCCCACCTACAAAGAATGGAGAGGTCTGTACTTTATATCGTAGGTACACTTCAACTGCGAGAGACAGAATCTAAAAAAAATCCATGTATATATACATTCATTCATTTAAATATGTATGTATATATAATAAGACATTGGTTTTATATGATTTTTTTTTAGGTGCTGCTTAATAATACTATTTCATCGTAGAATTACAGTAGTTATATGTTTGTCCTCTAGAGGTCGTACACACAATTGTCAATTATTTTTTTATTTTTTTTAAATCTTTTGTGTGTAATTTCATTTGCATTTCTTGATGTACAATTTTGCCGATGCTGTTGATGGCTCTATGCAGGGAATGGTTGTGGTAAATAGCTGCGTGACCAGTTTTATGAAGTATCATTCACACAGTAGTGTAAAACACAGTTCAGAGTAGTTTTTTGAAAACTGCATCATGCTCTGTTAGTGGTTCTCTACTCTGGACAATCCCTACTTGTTAGAAGTTTCTATTGGACATAAACTGATAGCTAAGTATTCCCCCAGTTATTGGCTATAATCTGTGGGGAAACTTGTCAGTAAGTGTTCCACTTCCCCGCAGCACCACCTCAGGAGAAATGAAGCACTACACAGTGCCTGTATCTATCAACGGGTTGTCTGTGTACTGCAGGTAAGGTCAGGTCCTCCAAAAAGCGCGAGAGAGACGCTCTTCACTCTGGCCATGGGATGAGAATCTTGGGTAGGGGAACCCATCTATTGGCTCAGAATTCACTGATGGGGTGTTTGAAAGTGAACTTTCTAAACTACACAACCCCTTAAACTTAACCTTACTTTTTGTGTGACGCAGCAGTGCAGTTTCCTATAAAATGACTACTTGGACCATCTGCCTAGAAGTATGTCTACCAGAAATGTATGTGGCTTTTGTAAATGTGTCTTGCACTTGGCCAGCATTACACATTTCTCTGTGTTTTCTCTTCCCCTTTTCCCGGCAAATCAGGGCCCTTCTGTCATAACTTTGCACAATCTGTCTAGAAGAATTGCCATAGTATTGCAGCACGAGGAGCGCCGCTGTCAGTATCTAACTAGAGAGGCTAAGCTGATCTTGGCAATACAGGATGAAGTGACCGCAATGTCTGAAAGTGAGTAACAAGATGGCCTCTGTGGGCCCCGGGGGAGATAGTAAATGGGGTGGATTTTTTTTTATTGTTCTCAATGTCATTGTTTTTTCCCCATAATCTTGTGTCTGAATATATAAAAATGTACAAGGCTGTAGTTTGCAGTCAGTGAAAGAAACATTCATTGGTTTAAAAAGTATTTTCGAAGCCCCCACTTGATCTGGTGCTGCTCACACATTCATTTATCAACTCATCTGTAGATACTGCTTTGATAAGTAACCACCTACTCGTTTTACTATTAGGGTATTCACACGGTTGGGATTTGCAGGGCTTTAAATTACGCCCCCAATTACGCCATGGGAGGGGGGGGGAGGGCACACCTTTTGCCGGCCCCTGGACTTTCATACCACGCGCGTAACACCCTAGTAATTCCCCTGTCACTTATTCCCCCCCCCGGGGGATTCGCCAGCGGGGGAAAAGATAATCCATAGTTCTCTAAAGACTGGGATTACCGTAATGACTGGGACGTTATCCAGCCGTAATTTGCGCACTCCGGCACGTAATTACGGACTGAAATACGTCCCATTTTAAGCCGTGTGAACATGGCCTAACAGTTGCTATTTTTCCCTACATTGCAACCAGAATATGACCACTTTTTAGAACTAGTTGTAAATAGGGAGTCAGTCATTAGGATGAAAAAAGAATCATCTGTTTGTCAAAATGAAAATATACCCTGTGAACAGTGCTACCATCCTGTCATAATATGCCTGTAGGTAGATTGATATATCGAGGGTACACTGCCAGAATGTTTGGGGTTTTTCAGCATGTGCAATGCACAGGACACCATTCATTTTGCTGAAGCCGTGTTATTTATGCATCAAGGAAAGCATCTCTTTAAAGGGGTTGTCTCACTACATTGATTACTCTTGCCTCATTCTTGTTTTCTTGGTTTCACTTTGAATTCAGGGGCGTGGTTACTGGTTTCTACTAGGCTGCAGTAGAAGCCAGGTCTGTAGCTATAGCAACCAGTGCTGACAGCCTATCAGGTGACCTGAGGTGCTGATGCAGCACATACAAGAGGGGATATCTAGGAATAGGTAGGACACTGTTAATGGACACATTGCAAAGTGACTTGTTTTTGCAAGATCTTTAACATAAAAAAATCAATCCTTGTAGTGAGACAACCCCTTTAATATATGGATGAGAGGATCCATGTACAGACATAGGAGCTGCTGCAATGTTTACATGCACTGGTGCTACCTTCATGTGGAGGTTGGATTTTTAACAAACATCCTATTCAGGAATAGGTGAGGGTCCCACATAGCGTAAAAATTCTGCTGTACTGACCTAAAAAAGACAATATCCGCAACGAAAGTCACATGGAACATTTTGTTGCAAATCTAGCTGTGGGTTATACTTTTTTTGCCTAGCAATAAATCAGCAGTGTTTCCACAACAGGTAAAGCATAATAGTGCCTGCAGATTTTGGGGCTTATTAAAACCCCAATTACTGCCAATATAGTGTACCTTGTGGGAAGGGTGCAGATTCCATAACCAAAATTTTGCACCAAATGTGTAATGGAAAAAAAAAACATCCCTTGTAACTTTTTTAAATGGGTATTACCATCTGATGAAATTATAGCACTTGGATACGCTATAACTTTATGATCGGAGGGTCTGACCCCTGGGAGCCTCTCACATTCTGAAAAAGAGTAAGCATTGCGGCCCCTTTACTGCTTGTCCCTGCATGATGGCACTTCTAGCCACTGGACTGTAGAGAGCAACTGCAACTGGCCATATTCACTTATTTGGAGGTGAAATTTCCTGCATAGCTTGTTGGCCGGGCTGCTGTGGGGAAAAAAAGGGAAGGGGCCAAAGGGGGGGGGTTTTGAAATTGGTCCGGGGCCCGGAGCTTCCCCCCAAAAGGCAAACCCCCCAAAAAACAAAACATTCAAAAGCCTGGAAAAGATGCCTAAATTTTTTCATCACCCCTAGGGAAAAACCCAAAAAAAGGGGGGGGGGGGGGGGGTATTTTTTAAAAAAAAGGTTTAAGAACAAAAACCCTGCAAAAAAAACCCCCCCAAAAAAGGCACCCACAAAAACATTGGACAAAGGGCAAAAAAATATAAAAATAACACAAATTGTTTGGGGGGGGGGGGGGAATTTTTGTTTTAATTAAAAAATTTTTAAAAGTTTGGTTTTTGCCCCCAAAAAAAGAAAAAAAATTAAGGTATCACAACAAAAATTTTTGGGGGGGGGGGGGGGGGAACATGGGGGGGTATTTTTATTTTATAAAGAAAATATGTCCCCCTTTATATTCCCCGTATTTTTTAAATTTTTTTAAAAAAAATTTGGGGACTTTTAAAAAAATTGTTTAAAAGGGAATACCCAAAATTTCCCTTTTATAAAAATAAATCCAATATAATTTAAAAATTTTCTTTTTTTTTAAGGTGAACTTTTTTTTTTACTTTTAAAAAAAAACAATTTCAATAAAAATTATTTTAGTTAAAAAATTTACCAATCCCCCCCAAAAAAAATTTAAAAAAAAAAGAAAAAAAGGATTTTTTCCCCCTTTAAAAAAAGTGTGTTAACCCTTTTAAAGCTTTCCCCCAAAAAAATTAAAATAAAAAAAAAATTTTTTGTGCAATTTTTTAAAAAACATTAGTTTAAAAAAAAATTTTTTTTCTGAAAAAAAAAAAACCCAAAAAATTTGATTTTTTAAAAAAAAATTTTTAACCTAGCACAAAACAAAGTTAAGAAACTGTTATCTCATTGAAAAACAGAAAGGGGAGAATTTGTTTACAGGTCAGTTACTGAGGGAACTGAAATAGCCGGGGAGGTCATAAATTCACTTGAAATCTCCTAAGGGAAAACAGAGGAACAAAGCAATATATTTGGGAAAATGTCTTTATTTTGTGTTCCCTACAATTTGAAAGCTATTCTTTGTAGCGAGACAACCCCTTTAACACCTTAGCAACATTTGACGTAAACTTACATCATAAAGCCAGTAAGGGAGTATGGAGTGGGCTCACTCTATATGTGGAGAATGCCGGCTGATTGTTACAGCTGACACCCATCGCTAACCGCAGGGAACAGAATCAACTCTAATGTCTGCTGTTTATACATTTAGGCCTCGTTCACACGGCTTATTTCGCCGCGGATTTGCCGACGGATTGACGATCGTCAATCCGTCGGCAAAACAGTCAGAATAAGTTTAAAAGCTATTTTCTATTGATTTCAATAGAAAAATGCGGCTCTCGTCACATACGACGCGTATTTTCCGTGCCGGATTGCCACCGGGGGATTGACGACGGCAATCCGGACGGAAAAACAATTCCATGTCAATTATTTACGGACGGATTCACCCACCTACAATGAATGGAGGGTGGTGAATCCGTCGGGAAATCATTACAAATACGTGCCACACTTAGTGGCACTTATTTGCAACTGATTTTCAACTGATTTCAGAACGTATTTACATCGGCAATCCGATGTAAATACGTTCTGAAATAAGCCGTGTGAATATAGCCTTAGACGCCGAGGTCGCCGCCACAATTCCTCCCTCTAATGCCCCTTGTGTGATGAGATCACATGGTGTGCACAGCAGTTACCATGGCAGGTGGAAGCTTAGCAAAGGCGCTTCTGTTACTTCTTGCCACAGGAGGGAAGTAATAGACCTGCCAACTTGGTACACCCTTCTGCATTATCTGTATAAGTTTTTTTTAAAGTATAAAAAATATTAAACACTTAAAACACCCTTGTTTCCCATTTTACAAATAAAATAATAAAAAATTAATTGCACATAATTGGTATTGACTCGTCCGTAAAAGTCCGATCTATTAAAATATAACATCGCTTGTTCCATACACTGAACACCATAGAAGAAAAAAATTCTAAACACTAAATTTGGAGTTTTTTGGTGAATTCACCCACGCCCCGCACGCACGCAACAGCACGCACCAGCAAAGCTGCACGCACCACACACACACACACACACACACACACACACCCCACACACACACACACACACTTGTATGAATGCCATAAAAACAAAACTCCCACAAAGATGGGGGCATATTTTACCCCACTTGAAAAAAAAGAATTTGGGTTTCCCCGGCATTGGTGTTATTGTCACAAGTACCATTTGAAAGTAAAATCTTTCCGCAAAACGACCCCCTCATATGTCTGTTTTGAGAAAAACAAAAAAAAATGATGACTTTTTTAAGGGCAGGGAAAAAAAATGAAGAGCCTTCAGAGTATGACCCAGTGGCGGGAAAGGGATAAAATGAAGGTCCACTTTAAATTGTGTGACATAAAGTATAAAGATCTATTAGTATAAAATAGCAATGAATATTAAAACTACAGGTTAAACTTTTTTTTTTTTCAAATAAAAACATACATGTATTTTGCAGTTAACAGCACCACCTAGTGGCTGATTAAAATTCTTTTTTGCTAACTTTCCGAGAAATGATGTAGTTGAAAAAAAAATTCTATAAATAAAAGTAATTAAGGGTTTTTCACCCGGAGTTTTTTAAATCCGGTTACAACGCTTTTTTTATCCCCCTGGGGGCCCACAAAACAGCCCCCGAAACGGGCTAAAATTCATGAATTTTTCACTGCGGGGTAGAGGAACCGCACGGCGTTCCCCTAGCGATCCTGCTGGTGTTCCCTCCCGCCGCGGCTCCGTCTTTGAAGGAATTTCTAGCAGGGGAAATTTTTCTAAAGTAAAAACATTAAATTTTAGCTTTTGGCTGAAAGCTCAGATAACACCCATGCCTCCTCGGCTGCAGAGACTTGTTTGATGTCATCCCCCGCTATCACATAGAAAAAAACCCAAGGGGAAAAAGAGTAAAACAGGTCGGTCACTGGGGGAACCAAATAGAGCTCAGAGGGTGATAAAATCACTTGTAGCTACTTAACAAAAAAAATGAACAAAGCAATGTATTTGGAAAATGTCTTCATTTAGTGTTCCCTACATTTTGAAAGCTATTCTTTGTAGCGAGACAACCCCTTTAAGATTGCAGAGGACAGGAAAATAATGGTGTGGTAGGTGATGAAGCTGTTAGTGGAGGAGAAAAGCATAAGTAGGTGTTTACCTTTTGCAATACTTGTTCAATCCTGGTTTAATTCTGGTTTTAATTCATCCTCATACTTTGAAAACTGGTAGACTTTGAAAAATGGCCCTATCAGACCAAGGTTACTGAGGACCAGTACTGACAAATTTATACTGAATTAAACCCTGCAAGCAGGTGAGAACAAGACAATGGAGGAATTAAGTCAGCTTAATTAACAAAGTGTAATAACAGTCTAAAATACGCGCAAAAAGTTGTTTTTTCAGGGATAGTGTGTCATTAAAATTCATTTTGGTGCTTATCTGCATTGTGACAGGTTGTTTGCAGTTTTTCTAAAAAAAAATTTGACAAGTTATAGCCCTTCACCCTTAAGACATACCCCTTGAAATTACTGGAACATTAGACAATTTTTGCTCATCAAGCATTTAAAGTGATTTTCTCACTACAAACATATGTGCAATGATGGGGAGAGTAAAAATAAGCAATTTTGCAATTGGTTTGTTTTAAGAAAATAATTTAGTATAGCAGCTATTACATAATTTGTGTGTGTAGTGCTATTTCTCTAACCTCGGGTTGAGCCACGCCCTCTGTGCTGTGATTGCCTGCTGTGTGGGTGGGGCCACATCCACTATGCTGTGATTTGCTGCCGTGCATTTTGTACAACCTGGGGTCACGCCCCCTGTGCTGTGATTGGCTGTCCTGCACTCTGGGTGCTGGCATTCTGAGTAATCTGTGTCACCTCTATTTGTCTGTGTTCTCATTGTCTTCCTCTCACTCCCTCCTGAGCTGTGTGGCTTTCATCCAGGTTCTAGCTCTGAGAGGTCAAATGGTGTCTGTTCTCATCTCTACTCCTCTCCTAGTGACAGCGCTGATCTGAAGGATCTGGGCAATTACTGAGTCTCTTCAGTTGCCAGATTCATTCCCCTCGCGTCCGTCCACATGGCATGGTTTATTGGTCGGATTTTTAGACAATTTGTGGATTTGGAAACCGTCTGAAAATCAACAAGAAACCATCCCCATAGACTTTTTTATAAAATCCGTTCAGTAGTTCACACTGAACAGATTTTAAGCCGCCGGCGTTCCTAAAAACTTGGAGCGTGCACAATCATCTTCCTGGTTTTAGGGCAGGTGGTGTACAAATTCATTGGTTATGGGGGACGGGCAAATCGTAAACCGCGGACAGAACCGTCCTCCAAGACCACTGAAAAGATGATAAAATACCGGCCGGCATTTTACCACTGCCATGTGATTGTACCCTTATACACTCCCCCTTCTTTTTTCAGGAGGTAGAGCAATTTGCATTTCTCACATTTGTTCCATTATTTCAGGTGTCAACATGTCCCTGTGACCTCCTGCAGTCATCTGGTTTGGAATTTAATGCATTTTTATTACATAGTATAGTTGTAAAAAGACATGTCTATCAAATTCAACCAAGGGTGGTAAAGATGTGGATGAAGGGAAGGGGGTAGGAAACCTTTAATCTTAGTTTCCCCTACTGATGAAGACTTGGAACCCATAAGGCAAGACCCAATCTGCCCTAAATGAATATTTAATTTCTGCTCCCAAAATTCCCATCAGACTGAATCTAGAATTTTATGTGGCTACATTGGTATTAATATATTTTAGTTTCAGGCAGTTATTTAAGCCTTTCTTGAAACCCTCAACTGGTTTTGCTGTGACCAGCTCCTCGGGGAGGCTATTCCACAGATTCACACTTCTCATATGGAAGGCTTTTCTCCTCTGGAGGTTGAATCCTTTTTTCTCTAGACAAAGGAAATGTCCCATTGTCTTTTTTTTTTGAGGGGGAAGGGTTTACATGAAATGGCTTTTCCCCATACTTTTTGTAGGGGCCATTTATATACTTATGTAAATTAATCAAGTCTCCCTGTAGTCCTCTCTTCTCAAGACTAAATAAAAATTTCAATTTTTTTTAAAACCCCCCCTTTATAAATAAGGGTGCTCCATTCCCCCCTTTTTAGTTTGGGCTGTCTTTGCAATCTTTGCTCCTTTGCATCCCTTCCATAAAAACTGGAGCCCAAAAAATGAACAGCATATTCCAAGTGAGGGCCCCACCAATGCTTTATATTGCAGTAATATTACTTCCCCGTCTCACGAGTCCAAACCTTTTTTTTTAATGCCCGCTAATTTTTCCTGCTTGCCTTAGAGGGGAGTTTAATTTTACCCTTGCATTTCTGTTTTGTAATCTATGGTCTTCAAGAACACCCCGGTGTTCTCAGCCTGCGATTCTCAGTTTTTTTTCCCCAAAAAGGAAAATGGTGCCTGAAGATTAGTTTCGGGTTTTTCCTTTTTTGAAAACCCCATTTGCCCCCGTGGATGCCCAACACGTGTTTTTCCCGGTCTGGGTTGCAATTTATGAGTATCCCTTTCCCTGATTTTCAAAACCTGCATAGCTTTTGGGGTCATCTGCCCAAAAAACGAAACCCTTTCTATTAAACCCCACCCTATTTTCATTAATAAAAACATTAAATAAAAAAGGGAAACCCAGACTGAGGGGGGGCCCTTTGGGGGACACCCCTCATAAAGGGGGGCCATCAGAGTAGGAGTCATTTATCACCACTCTCTGTGTACGATCCAGTAGCCAGTTTTTAATCCAGTTGCACACTATTATTTCTAATAAACTTTAAATTACCCAATAGGCGCTTATGAGGGACAGTGTCTAAAAACAGTAAATCCACAGCTGCCCCGCTATCCAGACTGCTACTCACTTCATAAAAACAGATCAGGTTGTTCTGACAACTTCTGTCCCTACTTAAACCCATGCTGGCAATCACTTGTAATCGTATATTCAGCCACAAATTCCTGTATATAGTCCCTTATGAGCCCATCAAACAGTTTTCCCACAATAGATGTTAAACTTACTGGTCTAGCATTACCAGGGAAAGACCTAAAGCCCCTTTTGAAGATGGGAACCACTTTTGCCTTGTGCCAGTCTCCTGGCACTATACCAGTCACCAGAGAATCTCTAAATGTATAAACAGGGGCACAGAGATAACTGAGCTGAGCTCTTAAAAAAACCTTGGGTGTAAGTCATCTGGGCCTGGAGCCTTGTTCACATTCAGTTTGTTTAACTCGTCTTGGATCATTTCTACACTCAGCCAATGTATTATATCAGTTGAAATATTAACAGTACTGATACAGTCTACATCTACACTGGGTGTGACCCCATTAGCACTGACCCGCACCCCATCAGCTACTTTCTCCTCTTTTACGATACACAGAACTGAAGAACCTGTTTAGTAGCTCTGACAGTTTTTGCCTTCCTGAAAGAGCCCCCTTTTTAAATCTGACATGTGAAACTTTATGTGGGAATAACTTTTTGACACTTTCACCTATCCATGTGATTCATAGATTGTCACGAGAAAACAAGCACATTGTGCTTTGTTAGTAAGAAAAAATGTCTGCGTGTAAGACAGATAGTTATTGCAGGTATATATCAAATAGCTAAACAGTAGAATATAATTAGAACTGAGCTAATTTCCAATACGCTAATCAAATATCTAAATAACTATCATGGAAAAGCGCACTAAATAATAAAATGTAACTTTTATTAGTTAAAGTTTAAAAAGAGTGAAAGATTTTGTTAATAAATCACTTTTCAAAACTAGAGCCAAATTTAAACGTAAAGATGTTTAAGCCACCCAAATTTATGTATAACCACCTATAGCTGGGAAGAATAAATGGCAAAAAGGAGGGATTAATAGGGTTAATTGCTCATTAGTACCTCACACCCTATATCCTATATTGGCCCTATTATGAGCACTATCTATGTTAGGCTACCTAATTTACAGGGAAAAACGTCCTAATAAGGACGACCCTGTCAGGAACCTAATCCCTGCCAAAAAATATCCCTATTACGCCCTGCTACAGGATGGCACCTAAGATGTTACACAAATGTTGAAAATGGAAAAATAGAAAGGAATAGTGCCCATAAGTTTGAATCTGGGCAGCGTTTGAGGAGATTTCTAACTGTAAAGGACTGCACTGTGGACCAGAAAGTCTGTATCACCGGGCAGGACCAGAGGCAATGTAGTAGATCTGCGTGGGGGCTTTGGCATTTTGGGCATGCATGAGTATCAGAGTTACCCATTAGGAAGCCTCTATGCGGGGTATAGGGATATTTTTTCTGATAAAGAATTTGTTCAAAAAAAATATACGCCAACACTTAATGTTGCCTTTAAGGAGCTACACAGGATATACCGCGAACAAATATCCACTTGGTGGGAGGTCCATAGTCTAGATAACTATATTAAAAGCCAAATAGTCCCTCGGGGACTACGTATTTCTCTCACACCTGGTATAAAAATAAGGGGCCCAGGATTTATCAAAGGTGGGAACAAGAAGCTACCAACAGTTCAATTAAGTTTTATGAAATTTGGGTTTTTGGAAGACGAAAGAGCTAGTCTAGAAACTCTTGACCAAAAATTAAAAGAACAAATCACTTTGGTCAAGATTTTTTGCAACAAAAAAACAGAATACGCTGCCAAAGAAAAACAACTACAGAGCTCTTTGGAGAGATATCAATATCATATTAAAGACCGTAAGCACAAACAATTTGTTAGGGATCTCTCTGACTTCCGGGAAAACAAGGCATACATCTTTTTGGACACTAAGGAAAATAACAAAGATCCAAAAATTGTAGCCTCCTCAACAGAAACTGAACCTTCAGATTCTGATTGTGACTTAACCAATCGTAATAGCCAAAGTCAACAACGATCCAGAGGCCCCAGAAGAGGAAAGGGAGGAAGAGGCCAAAAACAAAGAGGCTCCTCTAGACCTTTTTTAGAAGGGAATCACTCTTATCAGTTGAGAGACCGTACCCCCACCAGACGTTTACCTTCTAATTCTATGAGTTCCAACCTGATAGTTAATCTATCTTCCCAAAATTAAGTATATGAGGAGATGAACATTCTAAAATAGGTTGTCTTTGTTCCAACAGCAAAATTTGATACATTTAGATGGATCAAAGATATCCATCTATTTGGACGCAAGATAAAATGGCATAAATATCATTGCCTAAAAAATAGGAGGGAATGTTCAGAACTAGGCATAGGTGAGGACATATTAGAAGGAGTTCGTTTGCTGTATGATATATCTCATGATGAGGTTAACACGGGTAAAGGTCCCTTTACAACTTTACGCCCAAAAAACTCTTTGATGCCTCCACAGGGAGATATATCCTGTGTTGAAATTTTTATCTCCCAAGTAACTAGAGATTTAGAGTTATTGCATAAACGTTTTCCGAGTAATTGCACAAGACATGAACATCAAGCTATCTCTCGGTTGGAACGAGATCATAATTTAATAGTGAAACCTTCCGATAAAGGAGGTAACATTGTACTTTTAGACCACCAGAGATATGTTAATATGTGCAATACCCTACTTCAGGACCCCTCATGCTATGAAATCTTGAGAGAGGATCCCACCGAAATATATAGGAAGGAACTCTTAACTGTCCTCACCGATGCAAAGTCACAGAAACTTATATCAGTACAGGAATTTGAATTTTTGTTTCCCAGATTTCCTAAAATTCCGACTTTTTACAGTCTACCAAAAATACACAAAGGAATAACACCCCTTAAAGGTAGACCAATTGTGTCAGGTATAGACTCCCTCACACAAAATTGTGGTATTTATCTAGATACCCTTTTGGCACCCTTTGTTGAATCACTTTCCTCCTACACCAGAGACACCATGGACTTTCTCAGAAAACTCGATGGGATACAGGTGGGACCAGAATGTTGGCTTGCCAGTGTGGATGTAGAGGCATTTTACACCAGTATACCTCATGACATGGGTTTTACAGGCTGTGGGTTACTTTCTACAAAGTAGAGGATTGCAATTCAAAGCACACAATGAGTTTCTCTTAAAGTTGTTGAGATTTGTACTAACAAGAAATTAAATTTGGCTCTAGTTTTGAATGTGATTATTACAGAATCTTTCACTCTTTTTAAACTTTAACTAATAAAAGTTACATTTTATTATTTAGTGCGGTTTTCCATGATAGTTATTTAGATAGTTATTGCACACAAAATATTTTATAACTAGCATCTGCCATATGTCTAGGTTGACATTATTTTTTAAATGGCAACCAATCCCTCCCTGCAACCGCTCCTCATTCAGCTAGATGCTGCGGCTGCAATCGCTCCTCTTCACCCTCCTACCGGCCCAAGAGAGAGTATTCGGACTGTAAGACACACCCTCATTTTCCCTCCAAATTTGAGGGAAAATAAGTGCATGTTATAGTCCTGAAAAATACGGTAATTACCCAAGGTATATTTAAAACCCTCCCATTTGCTTCTATATCACTATTTGATAACAGCTGCTCCCAGTCTATGTTCTGTAGTGCGGCTCTCAATAAGGGGAAATTGGCCTTTTTAAAATTAAATGTTTTTGCCCTCGCGGACAGTGATTGTTTTTTCCAGTTTAGGTTGAAAGTAATTATTATTGTGGTCACTGCTACCAAGGTTCTCAGAAACCATGACTGCTCCAACAAGTTTTGCTTTGTAAGAAATTACCAGATCCAACAGAGCATCACTTCTATGGGGATCTTCCAAGAACTGGTTCATAAAATTATCCTGTAACAGGTTGCAGATAAAGCAGAACCATGACCCCAGTCAATATTTGGGTAATTGAGATCACCCCTGTACCCGCCTGTACTGCCCAATCCATTTGTTTATGCAGCTGAACCTCTATCTCTTCAGTGATGTTGGGTGGGTGGGTGGGAGGGGGTGTATAGATTACAACAAAAATATTTTTTCTATGTTAACTCCCCCTTGTATATCCACCCACAAGGTTTCCATACCTTTACCATCTTCACATGCTGTTGCCTCTTTCACACTTGCCTTTATATCACTCTTTACATACAGACACACTCCTCCCTTCCTGTTTGCCCTGTGCTTCTTAAATAGTGTAAAACCTTCAAGGTTAACAACCCAATCATGCGAAGAGTCCAGCCATGTCTCAGCAACACCAAACCCATCAATCTGTTCCTCTAGAATTAACACCTCAAGCTCCCCCATTTTGCTTGCTAGACTTCTGCCATTTGTGAACAGACCCTTTAAATTACCTTGCAGTTTTACACGTTTAGTAGATGACATGGGGTTATACATTACTCGTTTAGTAGATGGCGTGGGATTATACATTACCCATTCAGTACATGGGATGGGATTATGCATTACCCGTTCAGTAGATTGCATGGGAATGCACATTACCCGTTCAGTAGATGACATGGGGTTGTACATTACCCATTCAGTAGATGGCATGGGATTATGCATTACCCATTCAGTAGATTGCATGGGAATGCACATTACTCGTTCAGTAGATGGCATGAGATTACATGAGATATTGTGAAAAAAACACAGAAAAAAGGCCATACTTACAGTTCAGTGCAGTGCATTGAACAACTCCCAGCAAAAAGCAGCAATCCCCAGTGCTGCCTGGGTTGTACTGCTGCTCACACACCCACACCTGTGCCCAGCAAAAAAAAAAAAACTGCACTAAAACAGACACTAATTCACAACAGTATGCAGAAATGCCAAAGAAAAATGCAAATAATACTGTGAAACAATCCCACATTACCAACATTTTAATTGCATATAAATGAGGCTTATAAGAGGGTGCCAGTTATCTAACTTGTGGTGCACCATGCTTACTCACAACCAATACTGCGCCCGTATTATTCAAGTGGGTAATAAGCCCTACATCTCAAGTAGGCTGGTAGCCTGGCATATCACAAGTGTCCAACACTTTATACTGACACCCTCAACGCCCCCATATTAAAGGCAAAACTACACACTGTAAAAATATTAATTATGAAATATGACATATTAGTAGATAATTGGCTAAGTACACAAATTCGCAACCCACGTCAAGAGTCCCCATAGTCTTGGGAGTCCCTACACTAGTGTTGACTATACAAAGGAACATTTGCTCAAAAAAACACAGAAAAAAGGCCATACTTATAGCTCAGTGGCAATGCATTAAACAACTCCCAGCAAAAAGCAGCAAGCCTCAGTGCTAACTGGGTTATACTTATACAAGTGCAGCTAGATAAAAGACAGTTGCTAGGGGTTCGTGCCCAGCAAAAAAAAAAGAAAGTAAAACAGAAAAATCAGCCCAGTGCTCTAAGAACCCAAACCCTTCTGTGCTACACCAGGACTTCAGCCATGCATTTAACTCCCGGAGCTTCCGCTGTCTTTCCTGAGTAGCGCATGGCATTGGCAATATTCTGGAGAACACCACCTTGGAGGTCCTCCCCTTCAGATTGGAGCCTAGTTCTTTAAAATTATTCTTTAGGATCCTTCACCTACCGTGTATTCTGTCAGTAGTTCCAACATGGAAAATGACAGCTGGGTCATCACCAGCCCCTCCTAGCAATTTATCCCCCCCGACCACCACGTGCCGAATCCTGGCACCAGGGAGACAGCAAACCATTCGGTTGAGGCAGTCCTGGCAACAAATTATTCTATCCGTTTTCCTGATTATAGAATCCCCTATAATCACTAACTGTCTTTTCCTACCTGCATTACCATCCCCCCGACTACTAGTTGCAGGGAAGAGCAGTATCTACTAAAGTTGCCATTTTGGGGACTGATGTCCCAGCATTGTTGCCCAACTTGGCAATTTTGCTAGCAAGATCGGGGCAGAAGTGGCCTTCCTTTTTCTGGTACCCCTAGAACTCCCTCTAACTTCATTAACCCAGCTACGTGGCTCATCATGCTGATCTGTTACTTCACCCCCAACATTTAGACCATGTGCATCTTAGATATGTGTGTGCGCTGCAGGGTTATGTGCCCACTTACAAATTATAGGGCTGTTATGTATGTGACACTGGCTGGGCATAACCAGGATTGTATTTGAGAGGGACACATAGAAATAAAGGTGGATGGAGAAACGGAGAAAGCGAAAAAGAGAGCGAGGGGAAGGTTATGGCATGGTGGTAATATTGGTTTGTAGGCGCTATTAACTGACCGGTAGCAGGTATCTTGACATTTAATATGCATCTGGTGCAACATGGTTATGGCAAGCTGGTATTTTTGGCATCATGATATTGTGTAGTCACTTTTATTTGTGGGGCTATTCAATGACAGGTATATTGACTTTTAATATGCATGTGGTTATGGCATGGTGGTAATATGGGTAACATCTTGCAGTCACTTTTATTTTTAGGGGCTATTCACTGACAGATAGCAGGTGTATTGGTTTTAATATGCATCACCACCACTTAGTGACTGAATAATAACACCATGCCATCACCATGTACCACCAACACATTTATATTAAATGTCAATATACCTGCTACCTGTTAGTGAATAGCCCCAGCAAAGAAAAGTGACTACAGAATATCACATATCACCAACACATAGTGACTGAATATTACAATCATGCTAAAAACATGTATAACCACCTCTTGCATATTAAACGTCAATAGACTTTTAACCCCTTAACGACCTTGGACGTATGCATACGTCCAGGTCCACGACCCTGGACGTATGCATACGTCCTGAGGATCGCGCGAACTCTAAGGCAGAGTTCGTGCCACCGGCGCGGGGTGTCAGCTGAATATTACAGCTGACACCCCGCAGCGTCGCCCCCGACCCTCGATCACTCCAGGAGGGTGGGAGGGGGGGTTAACCCCTTAATTGTCGCGACCATCGGGTCGCAATAACTAAGAGAGACGCAGGAGGAGATCGCTCCTCCTGCGTCTCTGTCGGCGGCAGCAGCAGCACGGATCGCTCGATCCGTGCAGCTCCTGCCTTCTGCCAGACAGCATGGAGGGCATAGAATGCCTTCCGGGTTGTCTGTGACGTCACGATGCCCGGCCGTGCCCTGTGGGCATGGCCCGGCATCGTGACTGACAGTTACCATAGGAACCAGTGCACAGCAACAAGCTGTGCATTGATTCCTATTGAATGAGAGATCTAGAGATCTCTCATTCAAATCCCCTATGGGGAAAAGTAAAAAAAAAAATGTGAAAAAGTAAAAAAAAAAGTGAAAAACATGTAAAACACAAACACAAAAAATAAAAACACGTACACCGCCCTTTTCCCCTTTACAAACGGCAATCGCCCCAAAAAAGATCAAAAATAAATAAAGTACCAGTATTTGGTATCGCCGCGTGGGTAACGACCTGCCCTATAAATCTGTAATGTTAATTTACCCATTACGGTGAACGCCGTAAAAAAAACCAAAAAAAACCCACAGAATTAAGATTTTTGTTCATCCCGCGGCCCATAAAATGGAATAAAAGTGATCAAAAACTCTTATAGATGCCAACATTGTACCAATTAAAACGTTAGTTCATCCCGCAAAAAAAAAAGTCCTAACAAAGCTCTGTATACGGAAAAATAAAAAAGTTATGGCTCTCAGAAGATAGCGATGCATAAATATTCTTTTACACACTAAAAACACTTTTTTTTTTAAAGTGCTTCAACATAAAAAAAACTATATAAATTGGGTATCGCCATAATCGTATCGACCCACAGAGTAAAGCTAAGTGAGCGCTGTTAAAAATAAAAATAAAAAACACTACTAGGATTGCAGTATTTTCTTCACTCTGCCTTCCAAAAAACAGATTTAAAACTGATCAAAAAGTCTTGTCCCCCCAAAAATGATACCAATAAAAATGTCAACTCATCCCGCAAAAAAACAAGCCTGTATACAGCTCCATACACAGAAAAATAAAAAAGTTATGGCTCTCAGACTATGGCAATGCAAAAATGTGTTTTCCTGTTCGAATAAAAGTGTTTTTATTGTATAAAAGCAGTAAAAAATAAAAAAAATATACAAATTGGGTATTGCTGTAATCGTATCGACCTGCTGAGTAAAGCTAGCATGTCATATCTAACGCAGAGTGACCGCTATAAAAAATAAAAATAAAAAACACTACCAGGATTGCTGTATTTTGTTCAAAATGCCTCACAAAAACCTTAATAAAAAGTGAACAAAGTGTTGTATGCACCCCATAATGGTACCAATAAAGCATCAATTCACCCCGCAAAAAACAAGGCCCTACACAGCTCTGCACACAAATAAAAAACTTATGACTGTCAGAATAGGAGAACATAAAAACGCCGGAGCGCATACAGGTGAAGAGATACCACTGCAGTGCAGAGAGCGAGCGCTCCCTGCTCCGCAGTGGACTCCGGGTGGACTTTCCGGCACAGGCAGCGAGTGTCATCACGCTGCGTGCGCGGCTTGATGACATCACGCGCTCTGTGCCGAGAAGACGGAGCAGAGCACCTGGGAGGCGGAGCAGCGGGGGATCGAGGTAAGGGATTGTTTTTTTATTTTAAAACCCTGCCTATACCTACCTATAACCTGCCTATGAGGACCTATACCTGCCTATAACCTGCTTAGGGGGACCTATAACTGCTTATAGCCTGCCTATGAGGACCTATTCCTGCCTATAACCAGCTTAGGGGGACCTATAACTGCTTATAGCCTGCCTATGAGGACCTATACCTGCATAGAACTGCCTATTACCTGCCTATGAGGACGTATAACCTGCCTATGGGGACATATAGCTGCCTATACCAGCCTATAATCTGCCTATGGGGGACATTAAACTGTCTATACCTGCCTATGGGGACATTAAACTGCCTATACCAGCCTATATCTGCCTATGGGGGGCATTAAACTGCCTATACCTGCCTATGGGGTACATTAAACTGCCTATGTAATTTTATTGGTATCCATTTTTATTTTTGATATTTACCAGTAGCCGCTGCATTTTCCACCCTAGGCTTATACACGAGTCAATAAGCTTTCCCGTTTTTTGTGGCAAAAGTAGGTGCCTCGGCTTATACTCGGGTCGGCTTATACTCGAGTATATACAGTAAATAATATAATTAATCGTAATGATCACAATTAGAAATATTTTATTAGGTATTGTAAAATGATGCTTGCATAATTATAACTTGGCCAGTGTTTATCCTTTGTGCTTGGTCTATAAAGAGTGTGCAGCTATCCTGTTTTCATTTATTAAACTGCATTTTGGGGGTGCAGAGGTGGCAGTCACCCCTGGTCCCTAGGATTGAGAAGACCATGTCCACTCTCCCACTTGGGGAAATACCAGTATTTGTTCTCTGCAGTTACATGTATGCATATTATTTTTGCATTGTGACATAACTGGGTACTGTTATGTTTTAGTTTTCTCTCTGTAGTTATTACAGGTGTTCTATGACCCCACTGCAATAATTATCCTTGTACTGTGACATCATTGTACCCATTAGTTTATTCCCTCTGCTGTGACTTTATCCATTTTGTGACTTCACCAAGTGCAATAACTTTTTTTATTAAGTCCATTTCACAGCATTAATTATAAGGCTAGGTTCACACGGTGTATTTGCAGGGCGTAATTACGCCCCGCAATTACGCCGGGTGCGGGGGGCCGGCACCTCGCCGGCCCATAAACTTGTATTACCAGCGGCGCGTATACGCCGCTAGTAATTCACATGTCACCTATCTCCCCGCCTGGCGGATTTGCCGGGCAGGGAGAGGAGACGTAATCCATAGTTCTCTATGAGAACTGTGGATTACCGTAATGATTTGGACGTATTCAGCCGTAATTTGCGCACTCCGGCACGTAATTATTGACTGAAATACGTCCATTTTTTTTTATTTTATTTATTTATTTATTTTTTTAAACTGTAAATTGCATTACAAATCTTATAAATCACAAGAGAAGAAATCATCATGGTATACATTCAAACAGTATCATTTAGTGTAATAACATTGGTACTTCAACATTTTGTATTTTAACCATTCAACGTAGATAGAGTGGTGTTTCTTAGGTTACTTTTCACATTTAATCCAGTAAGGGTGTACAGATTAGGATGACTCCTTAGGCGTCTAGAAATTTTTCTAACAGATCATAGGGCTAGATGTCTAACAGGATGTCTCCTATTCCTATTGCCAACCATTCGGTCAACTATCCATTGTATAGCCCTACCTCCCAATGCTGCCCTGCCCGAGTGGTCCAGTTGCAGACATTGAGTTCTTCACAGGTGCTGATTCCCGCCCTTTCCCGTTCGATAAAATAGGGAAAGTTAAACCTATTTTCCCATAGGATAAGACGGTTAGGGTTGCCTATCCCAGTGGTACATAATTGATACCGCTATATCTCAAGGGATATCGTTGTGGTAAACTTTCTGAATTTACTCATGCAGTTGAGCTGACAGTGGAGCGGTGCCTGACATCTCTCTGGTCAAGTACCAGGTAGTGAGACCAAAGCACTTATGTATTGTCGTTTTGATATCTGTTGAGAGGGTATCAATGTAATTTGTCCAGAGGTTGAAATTTTTTTTAACTCTGGATTCTTTATGATGTGCCGCTTCGACCCAATCCATCTGAAATATAAAGAAAAGCTTTTCCTGAAATAATGCTATAGAAGGGCCTGTCGGTTGAAGCCATACTTGAAGGATCGCTTTTCTCGCTGCCGCTGCCACAACATGTAGCAGTCGGTTTTCCGTATTACTGACAGTGCATTGCGACCTATTCGTATACCCAAACAAAGCCCATGCTGGATCCATCGAATGTGAGGGGACCAAATGTAATCTTATGAAATCAGAGATTCTTTCCCAAAAGTCCCTAATCATCGCGCATTCACACAGGCAGTGGTAAAGGTCGGCCCTGGGAGAGGCGCATTTAAAACAGTTATCTGTTGGATATTTGCCCATCTTATAGCCTATAGTAGGAGTAAGGTATGCATTGTGAATTGTCTTTAGAAACATTTCAGTATATTTTGCTGAGGGGAGAAATTTATGCGCGTCTCTCAAGGCTTCCAGGATCACCTCCGAAGTCAGCCTCCTATCCCTAGATTGCCAATGGGCTAAGCTCAGATTAGTTCGGCCATAGTCTATGTCTTCTAGGAGATCGTCATATATGCTGGACAGTTAGGATTTCCTTGTAGCAGGATTAAGAATAATATCATCAAATTCAGAGTTCCAATCTTTTTCTGTGAAACCCGCTATTACTTGGTCTATATAGTGTGTTATCTGTATATGGTTGAAGAAAGGTATCCGTATTGTTGGGTGCAATTGTTGCAGTTCGTGTATCGTCAGAGGTCTCCTAAGATTTGGGTTGACAAAGTGGTGCAAGTGTGATAAACCTTGAATATGCCACTCGGTAAAGACCCTATGCTGGGTGCCTCCTTGGAAACCCGGGTTGTGTAGAGGGGAGAGAAAAAGGGATTTTTCTGGCTTTAGATTTTTCAACTGTCGAATCTTGCGCCAGGCCCGCCAAATTGGCATAAGAAGCAGATTCTCTTTCATTGACGGTAATATGTCACCATACGGAGAGTGAAGAAAGTTCATCAAAGAGTTGCCTAAACAGAATATCTGGTCTTTGCGACAAATATTTCAGGGAGGTTGTACACCATTTGATGGGGATCGATGCGGACCATGCCGGTCTAGCTGGGCCTGTCAGGAGCATGCCCTCGCTTTTGTCTACATTGATGGTGTACCCCATCAAATTCCCCGTCCTTTGAATGTCGGATAGTATGGGCACAGCGACGTCCCGGGGGTCAGACACGAACAGCAAATAAATAAATCGGCAAAATGCCGAGATTTTCAGTTCTTGCCCAGAGGCAATAATTCCTTTATAGGTGTCAGATTGGGTTATATGGTAAAGCAGGGGGTCTAGAGCCAGATTGAAAAGGAGAGGGGACAGTGGGCATCCCTGTTTAGTTCCCCTGAATAGATCTATGGCCGGAGAAATACAACCATTGATCAAGAGATTTGTAGTAGAATTTGTGTGTATGTGAATCAGGAAGTTAGAGAATAGATTCCCAAAACCTCTCCTCGTCAGTGTGGCATCCAGATACGGCCAGGATAACTTATCAAACGCCTTTTCGGCATCAAGGCTTAGAAGCATACTGGTCGGGTGCCTTCCCGTCTGAGCCAGAGACATCGCCGCCACCGCCATCCGCACTCCCCTAGTGGCATGTCGGCTAGAGATTAATCCGTTCTGTGCAGGATGGATCAAATGGGGGGAGAATTGATTGTAAACGGTCAGCAAGTATTTTCGCAAGAATTTTATAGTCTTGATTGAGTAGGGATATTGGCCGGTAAGAGGCCATTAGCGTAGGGTCTTTATTCGGTTTAGGTATCAAGATTGTACGAGAGTCAAAAAAGGAATCTACTATGGCGGTGTTTAGATAAATATCATTATAAAGTTTTGTGAGACGGGGCAGGACGTCTGTTTTTAAAATTTTGGAGAACTCCCCCGAGTATCCGTCGGGTCCCGGGGTCTTACCATTCGCCAGTTGTGTAATGGCCGATTGTACCTCGTCTTCTGTAATTACCCGTTCCAAGATGCTAAGTTGGCCAGGGGATAAGCGCGGCATGTTAAGGTTCGAGAGAAATGTGTGTACTTTGTCCGAATCAAATGGCTCGGCCCTATATAGGGATTCATAGAACTCAGTGAAGGCTTGCTCAATTTCTTCTGATTTGGTAAGAATACTGTTTGTGTTGGGCAGTCTAATTGCTGCAATCGGGGGTCTTGGTTGCCATGGTTTAGTTAACCCTGCCAACAATGCCCCAGCTCTGTTTCCCCAACGGTAGTATTTATTTTGTTGTACTCTTATGTGCGTTTTGGCTGTACCTTGTAAGAATGTATTCAGTAGGTTTTGAGCTTCAAGAAACCTTTTTTTGGAGTCTGGGGTGAGTAATGTAGAATGGTCTGTTTGGGCCGTCAGTAAATTTTTGTGCAATTCTTGAAATTTTTTACGTTGGCTAGAGCGGTGCATTGATACGTATCCGATAATGTGTCCCCGCATCACCGCCTTGGCGGTAAGCCACATCAATGTTGTATCCTGTGCCTGTGGTCGGTTATCATTTATGAATTGGGTCCAGTGAGTTTTCAGGAAGTTTTTAAAGTCATCCGAGTCCGATAAATAACTCGGGAAGCGCCAGTTGCGTGGGCCGACTCGTGGGTCAAGGGCCCTCAGAGAAACCTCAATCGGTGCGTGGTCCGAAATGGCTATCGGGTGAATGCGGGAGCCCATTACCATGGGATAGAGCATTGAGGCAAGCAGCGCCAAGTCAATACGAGAAAATGAGTCGTGGACTCGGGAGTAAAAAGTGTATTGTTTCGTGGTGGGATTAGTGGCGCGCCAATGATCGAACACATCCAACTTTTCCATCATATCTTTGATAGATGGGTGGAGTGAATCATCGTCTCTCCTACTTCCCGACCTGTCCAGGCTAGCCGTAGGTGCCAAATTAAAGTCACCCAAAAGTATTAGGTTGGGGTGAGGTCTGGCCAAGATAAAGGACAATATGTTTGAATAAAACTTGGTGCTCTGACCGTTCGGGGCGTAGATATTGAAAAATGTATACGTTTTATGCGCTATAG
The DNA here is from genome assembly GCA_025379985.1 of Phyllomedusa bahiana. Classification (NCBI taxonomy): domain Eukaryota; kingdom Metazoa; phylum Chordata; class Amphibia; order Anura; family Hylidae; genus Phyllomedusa; species Phyllomedusa bahiana. Next base: position 203,982 of record JAODAL010000799.1, on the reverse strand, counting down.
TTACCGTAGCATATATGTATCTACCCTCTGGATCCGAATACTGCTCTTCTATCTGTTGGACCAGACCCCGCCTAAAATAGATAGCTTCCCCTCGTGATTTAGATGTGTAGTTGGCCGTGATTGGGGGGTCTAGCCAAGGAGCTCTTATAGGTATGTAGTGCGCTAGTTTCCAATGCATTTCCTGTATGAAAATGATATCCGCTTTTAATCTCTTAATGTGGCTAAGTACCTTTCTACGTTTTTCGGGAGTGTTCAGCCCTGCTGTGTTCCAGGAGAGAAGTTTAAGAGCCTCGGGGGTTGGCAGCTCCATTTTTTAACGCCCCGGATTTTTTAAACCTTTGGTCATAAGGCGCACGGACTTTTAAAAGGGGGTTAAAGGGGAAATGGGGGGTAGATCCATTTAGGCTTTTCCCACGAGCCCACTTCCTCAAAGGGGACATTTATTCCCACAGGCTTTAATTTCCCCCAAGGTTTTTGGGGAGCCATAGGGAGCTCACAAATCCCCCCCGTGAATAAGGGGCGGTACGGGGGGGGCCGGGAAGCGCAGGGGGGGGTTGGCCCCTCCCCGGCCCCATAACAATGCTTTTTTAAACCGGCCCCTTCCGCCCGAAAATAATTTTGCATTCACTTTCTCCCCCCCGGGGGAAATTCGCCGACGGGGGGGAGCAAAGGGAATCCCCCTTTTTCTCTATAAAAGAAATTTGGATTATAACCCAAAAATGACGGATTGGATTGGCGCCGTATTTGAAGCGCAAACCCGGGCCGGGGGGGAGAAAACGCCCCAAATTTCCGTCCCCCAAAATAAGCCGTGTGAAATAGGTCTAAAAAATTGGGGGGAAAAAGGGGGGGGGACCCATAAAAGGGGGTTTTGGGCCCCCCCCAAAAGTTTTTTGTCCCCTGAAAGGAGTATATGGGTATAATCCGTTTCATTAAAACCATAGGCCCCCCAAAAATAAATTTTTAACGTAAAATTTTAATCAAACATTCATCTAACATAAAAAAATTAAAATAAATTTAGAACTGTGCAGTAGCATAGTAATCGAGACCTAAAAACCCTTTCCCCAAATAACTTTTGGCCCAATACGTTGACAATTGCATCAAACAATGAAAAACATTTATTTACCCCAACAAACCCTCCCATGGTTTAACATGGGGGCCCTAATCTTAAAAATTTTTTTTCTACGCCTTTTTGGAAAAAGGGGATTGAAAATTTTTTTTCGTAAGGTCATGTGCAGCATTTAAATTTTCGGGAGGCCGCGCTTCAGGGAGAAGGGGTGGGCCTCGGGGGGCCTTTCCTCCGGAAACTTCGGGAAATAAGGTTTGACCATTTACGTGGGCAGAAGTTTGGCGGGAAAATTGAAGCTGGAAAACTGAAGATACCGGGTAAAATTCCTGTAAGCCTTTTCCCGCTTGGGGGTAAACCCGTGCAAAAAAGCCTGAAAAGGGGAATTTTTCTCCCCGGAAAGTGAGTATCACTTTTTTTACCGGGGATGCCCCCCTTTGAAAGGCCTCCTTTACCTCCCCGGGTTTAGGGAAAATTTTTCGATGGGCTGACTTCGGCCTCTTTTGGTTCCCTCGCTGCTTCCCCCTTCTTTCACTCTTTTCCCCCAAAAAGAAAGATCTTAGGGAAAACCCCAAATTCCCGCGCCTTTGGGGGTATCTTTTGTTAGATATAGGCCAGGGGGATACCCTCCAGTTTTAAGCCTTTTGAAACAATTTTCTAAACCCGGTTTTTTAAAAACAAGGGGTGTTTATTAACCATCTTAATGGGGGACATTATCCTTTTTTGACATTATTTTAGGACAATACTTTTTTTTTGGGCCCTCCCCAAGATTAATATTTTTCTTGCCCTGAAATAATTGTGTCTTTTACTTATATATTTTGACCCTCACTGTTTTCATAAATTTTTTATTGTAACAACCCCCGTTTTTTGTAATTTAAAAATTGGGGTTTTTGTTAAATCTTTGGGTTTATATTATCTGATTTGGAAAATCACTGTGCCCCCAAATAATCCTTTTTTTAGGGGAAAACCCTGTTTGTCTTTCCTTGTATTGTGACATCACTATATTAATTATGTCTTCTGAAATCATTGAACATGAAAACTGTCGAACAGTAAGGGCTAGTTCACAACCCCCGCTTAAAAAACCACGTAAATTTCGGGAAAGGATTTCGCCCCCGCAATTACGCCGCTGCCGTGCGTGGGGGGGGGGCGGGGGCCCCCAACTCGCCCAATCCCCAAAATCCCCCTTATTCAATTTGGGGCGTACACCCGTAAAAAAATGTGCATGGCAACCCCTTTCTTCCCCCCCCTCGGCTTTTTCGGGCCAGCGGGAAGAAAGACGGAATCCACAGTTCCCCTATATGAGAAATGGTTTGGGTTACCCTAAAAACTGGGACCATTCCACCGTACTTTAAGCCCCAAAAACCGGCCCTTTCGGGGAACGGGCCTCGGGAATCATCCCAAAATTTAGCCGTTGGGGAACGGCCCCCTTTAAAAACTGTCTTTGTTGCACATAAACCCAAATTTAACTTTTTAAACTTTTCTTTTCTAAAAAATAGGTAAAAAAAATAAATTAAAAATAACTTAATTTATTGCTATGGGCCCCCCCAAAAAAACGTTTTTTCCATTAGGGAACTTTTTAAAATTCCCCACTTTAAGGGTTTCCCAAAACTTTTGGGCATGTATGTTTTTTCCCTTTTTTCACCGTGGCCCGTGCCATTAGTTTTTAAAAAATCACCGCTCTGAGACATTGGGTTTCCCCCGCACTATTTCCCGCACTTTTGACATTTTTTTTTTGCATTTTCCTCAATATCATTGGGGGGCCACACAAACCCTTTGGGAAAGGTAGGCCCTCAAACCAAAAATGCCCAAAAAGTAGGCCCTAAAAACCAAAAGTGATGGCTCCGCCCAAGCGGGAAATAAAAATTTCCCTCCTACTGATGCCAGGCTACTAATTTTTTTGCCTAGTGCCCGTAGGGAAACAGACAACAGGGTCTGGGAGGGCAGCTACAAATTTTTTGGGATTTTTTTTCTTTCATTTTCGCTTTCAGGAGGTGACAGAGCTTTTTTACTTTTTCCCTGGCAAGGGGGGTCGTCATTGGTTTTGGGTTTCCCCCCTTTTTTAGGTTTAGGAAACCGACCCGTCGCTGCTGCCTTTTTCCCTTTTGGCCGGTAACCCCCCCCACTTTCTTTCTCCCGCAGTTTCTATTGGGTTCCCCTAACCCCCGGTTTTTTGGTGCAAGCTACTGAGAGGGTGATTTTTCGTACTCCCAAAAAATTTGGGTCCAAGGTTTTTCCCTCCCCCCTTCCTCCGTTCTGGATGGGTCGTTTGGGGATTTAATTTGCTTTCGTGAGGGGTGCCGCATTGCTGCCCGCACACTGTGATTTTCATGCAGCGTTCGCTTGCACTGTGTCATTTGGGTATTCTATTCCCCTCCAGGTGTAGTATGATGTACTCACCTCCCCCAGTGTAGTTGGTGGTATCGCACATTTGGGCCACCACTGCCATTTTTTCCATTTCTACTTGTGGCTGGACTATTTCTCTTCACTACAGGGGGCTACAGGTACCCTGCGGTACCCATTACAGCCCTCTGACGGCTCATTGCTCCATTCTGGGACCACGGCCTAAGCGCAGGCCTCAGCTGCATCATTAATTTAGTACCCTGGTTTTCTGCAATTAGGCCGTGTTTTTTTCCTGGCCCTTTACTGCCCCCTTGGTCCTCTCTTCTCGCTCCTATCCCCTCACAGGATGTCAGAAAGGCCTCAGCAGCACAGACTACTGGGGTGCATGGATGCCATTTCGCCAGCGAAACACCTCAGCTTTTTTCCAAGTGCAGCGGCTGCTCTCCTCAAATGGATACAACACCTGGGTGTGGTAAGCTGTCCCTCTGGGCCATATCTCTCCTCTGCGCTATGCTCTCTTTTCTTGTTACCATTTCCAAGGACAATGTGGCAAAACCACCTGGCTCCAAGGCGGTGGTCAGTCTAGCTCTCTCTGCTTTCTTTTCATTGTTCCCCAGCCGACCACCACAGGCCCAATCCCTCCTTTCAGGAGTAGGTGGCTCCGGAATGGGTCAGGTCCCTTCCCCTTGCAGTGGGTAACCTTTCCATTCTATTCCAGAATATGGTCTAGGCCATAGTGCGCCTGCAGTCTCAGCTTCCTACCTAACCTAGTACCACTCAGGATTCTCCGCATCCCAAAGAGACATTCCGTGGAAGAAGACCAGATTCTCCCCGTCCTCCGCGTTGCCCGATCTCTCCGGACAGATCCTTGGCAGATATAAGGGCCTCCTTTCATGACCATGCAGCCCCTTCTGGGGACCCCCTCTGACTTAGAGCCAAACAAGAATGAAGGAAAGGCATCTGCCGTCAGGCTATTATACCAGCTGTCAGGGACACATTAAAGGGGTTGTGTGAGAATCCAGAAAAAATAAGAACACATATAAATATATTTTCAGATACATATATGCAGAGTGCCTGCAGCTTGACAAAGGGCCACAGAGCCTGAAACGTCGCAACATTCCAGGCAAGAAACTCCCTATCTCACACGCTCCAGGGACACATTGGAACAAGAAACAAGGCTTGACCAAAACAGCTCACAGAAGGGTCCTCATGCTATTTCAGCAGCAACCTGCACAGAGTAACCCAGCACAGAGTAACCTCATGATTTCCTCACTACTCTCCTTAACAGGAGCTAAAGCTTGGATGACCCACACTCTTATGGCTTTATCCCAACATCCATATCACTCTTGTGCAAGTTTCCAACTGAATTGGACTCTAATCTGCTGAGTGGTATTTTGGAGCCCTTCCTAGACTACCTTCCCACTTCCCCCTCTTCTTTTTCTCCTTATGTTTTTGGAAGATGAACTTTATACATATTTTGTATCACTAAATGCTCACAAATTAAAGCACTTTTTTGTATAACTTCTTTGTGTGCTGTGGATTTTTTACCCCAAGTTTATGATGGGTTTCCTCTGAAGTGACCTTTCCACTGAGCACCATACCTAGGAGTGTGCGTACCAATATTTTCCTATATCCAGAAGTCTGTCAGGCTGACAGAGAATAACATGCATGCTCTGTCAGCCTGAACAGGAAGTAACTTGCAGATCCCATCCTTTGCATGTACATGTGTTCCAGGACAGGTTTCTGCTACAGAAAGAGCACAGCGCCCATTTTGATCTGCAGTAATGATTCTACCCTAGACAAAATGAGCAGATTTTTCTTAATAAAGGTATTTAGAAAGTGTTTTTGTTGTGACATTTACGTTTTACATTTATTTTTTTCTTCTTTTCCCAGAGAACCCCTGTAAGGATGAGAATTATCTCCGTCACAGGATAGAGTTTCCTTCAGGCTCAGCAGACTTCAGCATTTGGCATTCCCTACACACACTGACAGGCATTTATCTTCTACCAAGCGGCCAAATGCCTTTTCTCCTTTTCCTGAGGAATTAGTGGCCAAATGGTCGGGGGTTCCCCCCATCAATGCCCAAGTCTCACAACTGTCTAAGAACACTGCCATTCCCATATCGAATGCAACTTCTCTCAAAGACTACAATGACAATCGGATTGATACCTATTGTGAAACCGCTTTTGAAGCCTCTGGGGCGACCCTGCAGCCTAGCTTTGTTTCCTCTTGGGTTAGCAAGGCCTGTACAGTGTGGGCCAAACAGCCTCAGTAAGGGCTATCATCTGTCACCTCAAGAGAAAATCTATTAGTGCTCATATCCCAGCTTTCTTATGCTTCTAAGTTTCTCTGTGAGGCTTTACTTGAATCAGCACGCTTGTCCGCTAGAGCATCTGCTAAGTTGGTGGCTGTTCGGCGCTATCTTTGGTTAAAGTCCTTGACAGCTGATACAGCCTTCATGAGGACTCTTACTGCCTTTCCATTCTCTTGTAACAGACTTTTTGGTTAAAGTCTGGATGAGATAACCTCAGAGAGTACTAGAGTATTGGTGGTGGCAGTAACCAGTCGTCTCGTAAGCAACGTTACCTCTTCCAATCCTTTTGGGAGTTCTCTAATAACCCTGTGGGGAAAAAGCACCGCTGTTTAGAGTCCAAGAAGCCACCCGTTAAGCCAGAACCTGAAAATTTCATCCCAAAGTGCCTAAGCACCCTTCCCCCAAGCCTCCCTCTGCCTGAAGGTTTTCCACCACACAAAGATTCTACTCACCTTCTCACCAACAGCTCTCGGGTTTCCCTAGACAAGGAGATTCTGCTTCTATCCTAAGTTCATATTGACATCAATTGGTGACTGGTGTCTCCTACTCTACTTCAGGGGAAGTATTTTTTTCCTCTGCAGTGGCTAATCATCACCACAGATGCCTGGAGTGAGGAGTCTGTTTTGGTTCCTGGACAACACAGGGTCTGAGGTCCCCCAGGGTGTCTCTCCTGTACATCAATGTCCTGGAGCTCAGGGCCATGTTTCTGGCACTCACATTGGTCCCCTCTCCTCCAGGGTCACCCAGTCCAGATTCAATCTGGCAACATCACTGTGGTGGTTTACCTGAATCCCCATTGGGGCACCAGTAGCTGTGCTGCCTTCTTGGGGACTTCAAGAACCCACCGTTGGGTGGAACTCTCAGTTCCTTCCCCTTCAGAGGTACTCATTCCGGGAGTGAAGAACTAGATTGCTGACCACCTCAGCTAGATCTCGTTGCATCCCTGGGAGTGGTCACTCCTGCCAGAGGTGTTTCAACTCCTTTGTCAAAAGTGGGACACTCCAGACATGAATCTGTTCATATCCCGCCTCACCCATCAGCTCCCGAATGATGTGTTTAGGTCTCGAGACCCTCTGGCTCTCGCCGTAGATGCGCTAGTCCTTCCATGGAGTCCGTTTACACTGGTTTGTCTCATGTCCCTCTTGAGCAAGAGGGTTACAGCTATACTTATCACTCCAGATTGGCACCGCAGGGCTTAGTATTGCCCTGTTGGCAGACACCCTGTAGCCCCTCCCTCTGTGTTCAGACCTTTTTTCCCAAGGTCTTCTATTCCACCCATCTTTACCACAGCTGCATTTGACAGCATGGCTGTTGAAACCACAGTCTTGAAATCTCATGATCTTTCAGACTCATGATTTGGACCATGATTCGGGGCCACAGAATTCAACCTGCCTGTATTTATTTCCAAACCTGAAAGCCTTCCTTGCCTGGTACGAGAGATGTGGTTTTCACTCTCTGAGTTAACATACTCCGTGAGTTCTATCGTTCCTCCTATCAGGTCAAGAGCAGGGCCTCGGCCTTTCTTCTTCTTTGGGAGGTCGGATTCTGCCCTCTCTGTACTTTTTCAGTGCCCCCCCGCACCTCTTTTCCTCAGGTCAAGACTTTCATGCAAGGGATCGCTTGCTCTACCCCACCTGTTGGCAGGCTGATTGAGCTGTATAGTTTAAATTTAGTTTTAAATGCCATGCAAGTTTCTCCTTTTAAACTGTTGCGGGAGGTTACTCTCCACTTACAATCTTAGAAGGTGGCCTTCCTTGTGGCCATTAAATTCATCCATCGAGTGTCTGAACTGGCGACTCTCTCATGCAGATCCCCCTTTTTGTCCTTCGTCCCGTGCCTTGGTTTATCTCTAAGGTGGTTTTATCGCTTCAGCTCATTGAGGATCTAGTTCTGCCCTCTTATTGCACCTCTCCCCCACACCCTCGAACGGTCTCTGCATTGTTTGGATGTTGTTGGGCCTTTTTGGATCTCCCTTTTAATCCCCTTGAACCTTTAGGCACTCCGACTCCCTTTATGTTATTCCATAGGGCCTGCATAGAGATCTGGTGGCCTCTAAGGCTACCATTGCCAGCTGGATCTGATCTGCGATCTTGGAAGCCTACCATTTAAGGGAAAAATCTCTTCCTTCGGGGGTATCGCTTTCCTCACTCGGCATCGGGGAATCGGGGTGGGCTTTCATACCTCGGCTTCCAAAGTATGCAAGGCTGTTACCGGGGCCTCTCTTCAAACCTTCATTAAACTTTACCAAATTGATAGCTTCGCCTCGGTAAACTAAGCTCTTTTGTAAGGTACTTCACGCAGGGGTGTTCAAACTGACTTTTTACCTACTCTCAAATACTGCTTTTGGACATCCCAAGGTGCTGTCCCCCAATAATATTGATGATAAATTTGGATTTTTGTACTTGGCGTAAAATCCTTTTATTATCTGATTCATTGTGAGCTCTATTCTGATTTTCATTTTGATATTCTCTTCCTGGAGTTGGACTGTGATTCATCCTTCCTACTACTGCTTTTGCACTAATTGAGTAGTCTGGCATTGGTTGGAGGGATATAGCCCGCCTAGGTGGAGCCAACATTTTTAGTTTACACCTAGTGTCAGCCTCCTAGGACAAGGACCTATACCCAAGGGGCTGTGTCTTAAGGTGCAGAGTCCCCCAATGAATCAGATGAGAAAAGGATTTTACGGTAAGTACAAAAATTCTAATTTTTTGGGTATGGTATATGAGTGCAAAATGTGCTTGAGGTAGCCCCAAACCAGTACTTAATTTTTGGGAAATTTTTAAGTACTGTTTCAGAAATTATACCAGTGACTGCATATTTGTTAATTTATGTTGAGAAATGTGAACAAACTAGTGAGTTATTTCTTATATGATTTGGATACAAACTGGCATAAATATAAAGTCTGTCATCCCTGATCTCCATACAAGCAGACTTCATCAAGCACTGAGCAGTAAAACTAACAAGATTACTCATTGATCAGTCATTGTGTGCAGTCATCACCTGAACCCTGAACATATTGCCCCTCTGACCACCACCAGTACTATTCTTTTTATGTGTCTCTGCTGCTAGTACTGTGCTTAAAGGAGTTGTCTCATTACAAGCTTTCAGCCCACTTCAATGCTTCTGGCAGCAAAGCATTTTTGAATTTAGGGGCGTGCTTCTTGTCTGCCTCTTCTCCTGCCTCTTCCCCCCCTCCCCTCAGCACACAGACAGCTCTCCTTCTATATGGCGAGGGTGAGGGGGTTTGCTGCCAGAGTTAACCCTGTGTGTGCCTGCCTAGGTCTGCTTCAGGCTCTTGTTGCTAGATCAGCTGTATTGTCAGCTCCACGGAGACATGAGACAGCAGGGAGAGGGTTGATCTATGAGTGTGGAGAGGTCTGTGAAGCTGTGTATGCTAATAGCAGAGCAGGGGGGATGTAAGTGTTCCTATACCCCCTGCTTAGCATACAAATCTCCACATCTCCAGCAACAACAAACAAATCCTGTCAGAACAGACACAGGGCAGCTGTGAAGTGTGTTACTATAATCACGATGTGTCACTAATACAGCAGAGCAGGGAGAGATAGGAAGCGTTCACATGCCCCCTGATCTGTTCTATTAGTATAGTCCAAGCTCCACAGACACATCATGATTATAGTAACACACTTCATTGCTGTCACATTTTCTGACTACAGATCAGCCTCACCTCTGCTCTCCTCAATTTGTGTAGAGAGCAGGAGGAAGCAGGCACACACAGGGTTAATCCACACAGAAGCCAGAGCCCTCCCTCCACTACAGAGGCATACTGTGTGGGAGGGGCGCTGTGCGCTGACCTGGATTCAGTCGGTGATGTGTCTTCCGACCTGACTGCCGGTGAGAGAAAGATCAACAGGTCAGCTGCTATAGAGATTTGAGGAGCTGATGCACTACTAAATAACATGGATAACTCAAAATCATTAGGACATTTGTAATGAACATATATTGCAAAGCTGCTTGTTTTTTAAAGATCTTTTAATTAAAACCCAATCATTGTAGCGAGACAACCCCTTTAACACAGAACTTGAATATACTATGTGCATTATATGTTATGCGTCTTGTTTTCTTTCAGCCTCTGTACTACAGGTGTGGTCCGACTTCATATCAATAACTGGCTGGAAGTAAGTTTTTGCTTACCACATAAAATTCATTGTGTTGGAGAAAATTTTATTCCTCCAGAAGCAATAGAAAGAAGTTTAAAGTCCATCAGGTGAGAAAACAATTGACTTTTTTCAGTGCAAAAGACAGTAACAGTTTTTAAAGAGATTTTCGAATCAGTGACGAACATTTCAGCTCTGCTACTCCTAGCTGAGCCTGTTAGAGGAACATCAGTGATGAAGGGGTTTTAACAGCAGGGCACAAGGCTACTGAGTTCCAAAGGAACATATGTGCCAAACGCAAAAAATAAATCGACTAATTTCAAATTTAATATATAAATATTTTTATTATAATTTTTAGTTACAATTAAACATAATAAAAATAGCATGATGTCAACAAATACCACTGTATTTTATAAATTGGTAGATAATCAGCAGTATAGTTACTCCGATATATAGCTAGTGTGTACAAATCATGAAAAAGTGTAAGTGTATTTAAATATAATATTTATCTATCCGGTGATATTGAGATATATATATATATATTATATAATATATATATATATAATATATATATTTAATATATTATATTTAATTAAAATACACTTACACTTTTTCTTGATCTGTTTTACATAGCTATATTGGAGTAACTATACTGTTGATTTACCTATTTAAACTATACGGTGGTATTTGTTGACATCATGCTATTTTTATTATGTTAATTTTAAAAATTTAATAATTATAATTATATATATATATATATATTATTATATTTATTTATTTTTGTATATTTATTTTTTCATGATTTGTATACACTAGATATTATAATGAACTAACTATACAGCTGATTAAAGGGGTTTTGCCACAATCTCATTTCCTACCTCCTTCATCCAGCTCTTCAGCTTTGTGTGCTCAGAAGGGGGTGTGTGTGATTTGTTTGAATTGCATATCATGTGACCCAGCAGGATGACATCACCAGGCCTTTTCTCTCTCTAGTGAAAGAAAGGTCTGTTTATATATAGAATTGTAAGTAGCTACACTGTAGCTCAGAGGTAACATTTTTGCCTTACAGCGCAAGGGTCCTTGGTTCAAATCCCTGCAGGAACTTAACCTGTGGATTTTTTTCCTCTTTATCAATGCACAGACCTCATTGAGGTTTCTTTTTTTTTTTTTTACACTGTTTGACTTATTACTAACTAGTCCAAAGGACAGGAGTAGAATGACAGCACCCGGGGTTTGAACATTCAGTAGCTACCTGAGAAGAGAGGTGATGTCTGAGCATGTGCGACCAGGAATGAGGAACTCTCACCCCCGGTCATATCCCTTGGAGATGAGCTGTAAACAATGGATCACTAAAGGCGCAGCTAAAACAAAAACGGTGCATAATTTTTAATAATGATGAATGGTGAAAATGTTTATTATTTAATTTTCAAACTTCCCACATCAATTTTACTTCGTGGCAAAACCCCTTTAACCACTAAAATTGTAATAAAATATATTTATATATTAAATTTGAAGTTAGTTAATTTATTTTTGGGTTTGGCACATATGTTCTTTGCAGGTATATATATCAATCATTGGTGCATTTAGGACCTTTTTCTGTTTTATTGTGTGTTAGTGGCTTGGGTGTCTAATTGAGCTCTAAATGGTTAAAGTTTGTCAGTAAGGAAGATGAACAAGCTCCTGTGCTGCTGATAGGGCTAAGAGAGTTGATTGGTAACCTATGAAACCCACTGTAAACAAGCAGGAGATAAGAACTGCTCTAACGCTAAAAATAAGCAAAATCAGAACAGCAATGTATTTGGTAGTAGTCTTTATGTACCGTTGCCTACATGTTTAAAGCAAATCAATGTCATGGGAATACCCTTCTAAGGTGCCCATACTCCTTAAGTAGCTGTTGGCTGATATATTTGTACACTCCATTTAGCCGAGTTTGCATGTGATTTCCATGAGGAGAGAAACTGCTGGCGAGCATCACTGACATTAGCCTCTTTGCAGATTTATCAGAAAGATTTGGCGTTGAAATTAACCATGCCAGATCTTTCTTTTTGTCAATGGGAGATGCAGCAGGTCCTCCATATACATAAGACAGAGTTCCGGATAGGGGCGACTTTTAACTAATTTGTGTGGGGGCCTTTATATTGGACGAGAACACTGACTTGTTACTACTAGTCTCTGTTGTGGTTAATTCACAGGAACAATTTCTACATGTGTGCCATTAACCATGCAAGATTTCAGCTTTGGTTCTGCTGGGAACCCTGTGAAATGTTTTAGGCACAGAAAGTGTTTATGTTTGGGTAACCGAGCAAACCTAGTTTGCAAGTGACATTTGTCCTATTATTCCCTATGGATGTGTTGCGTGATCGGTATACATAAATGGAGAAGATTCAAGCTCGTTTTCAAGATAGATGTGGGTCCCAGAGGTGGGACATGCACCTATTGAACATTGATGACATATAAACAATGTGTATAGTGAGACAACCCTTTTTCAAGGGGTTATGGAGGTTAAGATCTGTATACCCAGGCTAATTTTTTTTGCCCTTCACATCTCAAGGAGGCGGGATGAGATCTAATTTTCACTGATACCAATTTAAAGTGTATTCAATTTTTTTTAACCTTTTTTTCTTTCATTTCCTTGACCAAAAAAAGCACAATACTGGCGTTGTTTTTTGTTTTATTGTTTTACGACACTCACCATCCATGATATATAACATGACATTATGTTAGATCGGCGTTTTTTGGATGTGGTGATTTACTAACTTTTTTTTATGTGATAAATGAAAAAAGGTGAGCTGGGTTGAAATTTTAGCATGTTTTTCTTTTTCACATTAACATTTATTCCCCTTTGGGGACTTGAACATGTGAATGTTTGATCGCTTGTACTATATACTGCAGTTCTTATGTACTACAGTATAAAGAGATTTCATTCATCTCCTATTACACCCATCCTATGACAGGATGCAATAAAAGTACAATCGGCATTCTGAGCTGATTACGGGTGTGGCGGAACCACCATGAACCACTATACTTGTCACCAGCAAGTACTAAATGTTCCTACGACATAGGTCTGTCAGCAAGCATCCTTATAGTGCTAAATGATGGTTAAACCTAATTACAAATGCAGAACTCCCATTCATGTTGGGTGGTATTCGAACATTGATTCAGATATTGATGGCATATCCTAGTGATAACCCCTTTAAGAAACCGATCCTTCCACAGTTATCGAGGAATTAAAGGGGTTTTGCCAGGTCATGCCTTATCTGCTAAGAAGCAAATGTAAACAAAGAGACACAGTCAGAGCACAGCGCCATGCATAAGGGATCGTGTGAAATGTTCATTCAAATAATCAAACTACAACTAGTGGATTCTGTATTCAAAACACAACATATTTCTCACAGCAGTCTTAAAGCTTCTTCATGTTCCTGTCATCAGATAGATAAAGCGGGATCTACTCATAATCAAATAAACTAGGGGGATTCTTTATACAAAACACAACTTTTTTCCCCCGGTGCCTTAAAAGTTCTTCAGCTCCCTTTATCAGATAAAAGTTTTGTCTGCGCAAGCCGGCCCCATGCTCTTTGCTTGTCAGGTCGTATCTAATAGAAGCTTTTAAGTAACTAAGGGCAGGTAAGGCAGCCCGTAGCTCTCTCAGGCTGCAATTTTTGTAATCACATATATTTAGAAAAGTGATTAAATACCCATTTTGGAGGATCCCACATCAACATTACATCGTGGCAAAACCCCTTTAATTCTAGTTGGCATATGTGACACTGTTTCAGGGCACTGACTGAGATTAGAAAGTTGCGAAGATTTTAGTGAGGTTCGCACATTTGACTGAGGTTAATTATCATTTAGTAACAAAGGAAGAGGGCTAAAGCTAAACTTACCTTTTTCCCCCTCAAGGCCGTATCATGCTCTTCTGCTCCTTAAAGATGAGAAAAGTTTGCTGAATGAACTTCCACTTGATTGCTCTCCAGCTTTAGTAAGAATTATCAAATCTGCAAGTGCTGTAAAGAACCTGCAACAACTGGCTCAGGATGCTGACCTTGCTTTACTACAGGTACTGCAGTCTAAGCATAATTTGATTATATTGTACTATACTATATCACTTCTCTTTCGGCATTGTGTACTGTGGAATCAGGTTCATCAGGATAGTCATTTAGGGCATATTCACATGCTGCATGTTTGTAGTAGACATTTTAGCTACTGATCACAACATTTCATAGAAGCAAATAGGATTGTTACTGCTGCATTAGCATTGCTTCCTGCAAGCCCTATTCAGATGAAAGAAATAGTCACAGAAATTCCTGCAACAAATGCACTGCATGTGAGTTCTCGATAAGACAGGTTCGTCATTTATACTGCAGCAAGTTGTAAAGCCCACTTATTGCACTATTGCTAGTAACTGTTAGAACACAATGAAAAAAGGTATCTTGATACTGCAGCAGATCCATGTTGGTTTATAAGGCAAACAGTCTCTTTTGGACTGTTAGTGTTTTATTTTACATTCATGACATGCTTTTGTTTCCGGCACATGCGATCATGAAATAAAAAAAAACATAGTCCAAAGGTCAATCCGTTTGTTTAGTAGATACCCATGATTGTGCCATGGTACAGTGCCTTGCGAAAGTATTCGACCCGCTTGAACTTTTCAACCTTTTGCCACATTTCAGGCTTCAAACATAAAGATATTAAATTTAAATTTTTTGTGAAGAATGAACAAGTGGTACATGAAAAAACTTTGAGATTCTCGGTTCACATATTTTGATCAAAAGATGTTTAAGCTGCCCACCACTTTCAACGTGATCTCAAATAGGGCAGTCCTACACTATCTTTTACCTCTCAATAGAGCCACATCCAGGCCTCTCACTGGGTGAACCGACCTCCTTTATCCAGAGAGAAAAAAAAAATAAAAAAAAACCCAACCTGCAAGCTGCACTTCTTATGACAGCCTGTGAGAGTGGGCAGGTGCAGAAAACCAAAATGGAGGCACCCTTTCCTCCCCATATAGGTTAAAATCAATATACACCAAATATAACATATGGTTCTGCACAAAAAACACTTCTGATGAACAAGTGGGACACAATTGTGAAGTGGAATGAAATTGATTGGATATTTTAAACTTTTGTAAAAAATAAAAAACTGAAAAGTGGGGTGTGCAAAATTATTCGTCCCCCTTAAGTTAATGCTTTGTAGCACCACCTTTTGCTGCGATTACAACTGCAAGTCGCTTGGGGTATGTCTCTATCAATTTTGCACATCGAGAGACTGAAATTCTTGCCCATTCTTCCTTGGAAACCAGCTGGAGCTCTGTGAGGTTGGATGGAGAGCGTTTGTGAACAGCAGTTTTCAGCTCTTTCCACAGATTCTCGATTGGATTCAGGTCTGGACTTTGACTTGGTCATTCTAACACCTGGATACGTTTATTTGTGAACCTTCCATTGTAGATTTTGCTTTATGTTTGTGATCATTGTCTTGTTGGAAGATAAATCTCCGTCCCAGTCTCAGGTCTTTTGCAGACTCCAACAGGTTTTCTTCAAGAATGGTCCTGTATTTGGCTCTATCCATCAATTTTAACCATCTTCCCTGTCCCTGCTGAAAAAAGCCCAAACCTGATGCGCCACCCCCATGTGTAGGGGAGGGGGGTTTTTGGGGGGGAGGGTTCTTTTCCTCAATTGTTTTTGCATTTTCCTTTTGGGTTTTGTACATTAAAACCCTCTTCCTGTCCCGCTGGAAGAAATGGCCCAAACCATGATCTTCCTACCTCACATGTGTTGACAGTGGGAATGGGGTGTTCAGGGGGATGAGTTGTTCTTTTACGCCAACTATTGTTTTCATTGGCCAAAAAGTTGATTTGGTTACATCTAACCAAGCCTTCTTTAACATTTGGTGTCTCCCAGGTGGCTGTGGCAAACTTAAACAAGACTTTTTATGAAATCTTTAGAATGCTTTCTTCTTCCACTCTTCCATAAAGGCCAGATTTGTCAGTGTACGACTGATTGTTGTCCCATGGACAGACTCTCCCACCTCAGCTGTAGATCTCTGCAGTTCATCCAGAGTGATCATGGGCCTCTTGGCTGCATCTGTGATCAGTCTTCTCCTTGTTTTCTCCTTCTAAAATGAAAGTTTAGAGGGACGGCCGGGTCTTGGTAGATTTGCAGTGGTCTGATACTCCTTCCATTTCAATATGATTGCTTGCACAGTGCTCCTTGGGATGTTTAAAGTTTGGGAAATCTTTTTGTATCCAAATCCAGCTTTAAACTTCTCCACAACAGTATCACGGACCTGCCTGGTGTGTTCCTTGGTCTTCATGATGCTCTCTGAACTTTAAACAGAACCCTGAGACTATCACAGAGCAGGTGCATTTATACGGAGACTTGATTACACACAGGTGGATTATATTTATCATCATCGGTTATTTAGGACAACATTGGATCATTCAGAGCTCCTCACTGAACTTTTGGAGTGAGTTTGCTGCACTGAAAGTAAAGGGGCCAAATAATATTGCACGCCCCACTTTTCAGTTTCTTTTTTTTTTTCAAAAGTTTAAAATATCCAATAAATTTCGTTCCACTTCACAATTGTGTCCCACTTTTTGTTGATTCTTCACAAAAAAATTAAAATTTGATATCTTTATGTTTGAAGCCTGAAATGTGGCAAAAGGTTGAAAAGTTCAATGTAGCCGAATACTTTCGCAAGGCACTGTATACATTAAGATACCGTTAAATATTTGTTGTATAGGCAGCACACTTGATTCTTAAAGGGGTTTTGTCGCTCGCTACAAAGATCATATCTGATGGGGACAGTAAAAATAAGAACTTTTGCAATTAGTTTGTATTACCTAAATCATTTAGTATAGCAGATAATAGCTAATTCTTAAGTGTCTAGTGCTAAATCTGAAGCCTGGGCTCGGCTTCCCACACTCCCTTTGCTGGGATTGGCTGCCTGTTATTTAGTTCAGCCCTGGTTGGGACATGCCCCATGTGCTGTCATTGGCTGCCTGCATCCTCTGTGCTGACTCACCTCTGAGCTGTGTAAAAATGAAAATGGCTTCCTCAGCTTTCTGTGCTAGGTGCTCTCTGTGTCTCTGTAATAAAGACTACCTGAGCTCTCTATGCTCCTCTCAAAGTGACAGCTCTGTGTGAAGGATCTTGGCAATTACTGAGTCTCTAGCTGTTAGATTCACTCCCTCCCCCCTACATAACATAGCATTATGCACCCTGCTCCCCCTCTAGCTCCTGCCTGATCACAGAGGGGGGAGCAGTTTGCATTTCTCACATTTGTTTCATAATTTCAGGCAGTATGTGTAATGCAGGTGTTGTGGTTACTAGGATTGGGAGGGAGGTGACAGCTCTGCAGGCATGAGAACTGCAAACTGCAGGAGGTCTGCAGAGCTGTGACATCATCTCCCTTCCACTGCTCACACAGAATGATGATGTCACCAGTCTTCAGTGAGGGAACACACATCTACTGGGAGGAGAGACCCGCTCGTGGATTTGAAGCTGTAAGCTAGAAATAGCTCATGTTTACAAAAGCCTGCATTGAGAAAACCCCTTTAAGGTGAGATAGGATGCCAGGACATGGATGGTCCACCTCCAATTACCATCAAAAATAGACAAAATAGCACATAGAAATGGTTAGCACTCCAAACAAACGAGTTTCTTTTTGCAAATGTGGTAATTCACAGCCTTCTTATACAGTTAGGGCCAGAAATATTTGGACAGTGACACAAGATTTGCGAGTTGGGCTCTGCATGCCACCATATTGGATTTGAAATGAAACCTCTACAACAGAAGTCAAGTGCAGATTGTAACGTTTAATTTGATGGGTTAAACAAAAATATCTGATCGAAAATGTAGGAATTGTACACATTTCTTTACAAACACTCCCTATTTTAGGAGCTCAAAAGTAATTGGACAAATAAACATAACCCAACCAAAATATTTTTAGTTTCAATATTTTGTGGCGGAATCCTTTGGAGGCAATCACGGCTTAAGTCTTGAACCCATGGACATCACCAAACGCTGGGTTTCCTCCTTCTTAATGCTTTGCCAGGCCTTTACAGCCGCAGCCTTCAGGTCTTGCTTGTTTGTGGGTCTTTCCGTCTTAAGTCTGGATTTGAGCAAGTGAAATGCATGCTCAATTGGTTGAGATCTGGTGATTGACTGGCCATTGCTGAATGTTCCACTTTTTGGCACTATGAACTCCTGGGTAGCTTTGGCTGTATGCTTGGGGTCATTGTCCATCTGTACTATGAAGCGCCGTCCGATCAACTTGCAGCATTTGGCTGAATCTGGGCTGAAAGTATATCCGGTAGACTTCAGAATTCATCCGGCTACTCTTGTCTGCTGTTATGTCATCATAAACACAAGTGACCCAGTGCCATTTAAAGCCATGCATGCCCATGCCATCACGTTGCCTCCACCATGTTTTAACTGAGGATGTGGTGTGCTTGGATCATGTGGCGTTCCCTTTCTTCTCCAAACTTTTTTTTCCCATCATTCTGGTACAGGTTGATCTTTGTCTCATCTGTCCATAGAATACTTTTCCAGAACTGAGCTGGCTTCTTGAGGTGTTGTTCGGCAAAATTTAACTTTGGCCTGTCTATTTTTGGCATGATGAAGGGTTTGCATCTAGATGTGAACCCTTTGTATTTATTTTCATGGCGTCTTCTCTTTACTGTTGACTTAGAGACAGATACACCTACTTCACTGAGAGTGTTCTGGACTTAGTTGATGTTGTGAACTGGTTCTTCTTCACCAAAGAAAGTATGCGGCGATCATCCACCACTGTTGTCATCCGTGGACGCCCAGGCCTTTTGGAGTTCCCAAGCTCACCAGTCAATTCCTTTTTTTTCAGAAATGTACCCGACTGTGATTTTGCTACTCCAAGCATGTCTGCTATCTCTCTGATGGATTTGTTCTTTTTTTTCAGCCTCAGGATGGTCTGCTTCACATCAATTGAGAGTTCCTTTGACCGCATGTTGTCTGGTCACAGCAACAGCTTCCAAATGCAAAACCACACACCTGGAATCAACCCTAGACCTTTTAACTACTTCATTGATTACAGGTTAACGAGGGAGACGCCTTCAGAGTTAATTGCAGCCCTTAGAGTCCATTGTCCAATTACTTTTGGTCCCTTAAAAAAAGAGGAGGCAATGCATTACATAGCTATGATTCCGAAACCCTTTCTCCAATTTGGATGTGGAAACTCTCATATGGCAGCTGGGAGTGTGCGCTTTCAGCCCATATTATATATATAATTCTAGTTCTGAACATGATTTTGAAAACAGCTAAACTAACAAAACTTGTGTCACTGTCCAAATATTTCTGGCCCTAACTGTATCTTCCACGTCATTATAAAAAATCACGTCCACTGTGTCATATTACAGAGTTAGCCAAGCAGCGTTTCAGGTGAAGGCCTTTCTTCAGGCTTTTAGAATGAGGACAATTTCTACAAGTGACCCGCAACAGCTAGATGTGGAAAAAAAAAGAAAAATTAGCACAGCTCACCATTTAGATGAATCTTCACTCCAAGTTTTGCAGACCTGACAGGGCGCTTGGAATCAACCAAAGGACAAAGGGCGTAAGCAGGTAATCCAGAGAAAAGTGTTGTAATCTGGCAAACACAAAGGTTAGGTCGACAGTAGTTAAAATCCAAAAATGTATTTCATATCATTAAAAATAGTAGTATCAAAAAAGAGAAAGTGGGTATAGAAATAACCAGCATCTGGGTAAGTAAGCCAACGCGTTTTGGACACTACAATCCTTATTCGTGACCAAGAATAAAGACCGCAGTGTCCGAAACACGTCGGTTTGCTGAGGCAAGATGCTGGGTATTTCTATACCCCCTTTCTCTTTTTTGATACTACTATTTTAATCATATGAAATACATTTTGGGATTTTATTGTCTACCTTACCTTCGGGGGTGCCGTATTACATCTATTTTCTTTGGATTAGCTACTAGATGTGCCTGTGGTAAGGTAGCAGCAGGAGTGCACTGTGGCATTGTGGACTTCTGCTGCTACCTCATCTTGGGCACATCTAGTAAAAGCTGCTGCAGGACACATAATCATCATTGCAATCAATTGTCCTCATTCTAAAAGCCTAAAGGAAGACTTTCACCAAAAATTTTAGTTGATTAACTATACAATATGACTTAGTGGATATTATTTTTATAATGGTGTGGAGGATATAATAAAGCTGTGAATTACTACATTTGCAGAAAGAAACTTGCTTGTTTGGAGTGCTGACCATTTCTCTATGCAGACACCAGCGGCAGAGGCACAAAATGTGATATGACTGGAGCCAAACAGCTTCCTGGGAATGAGTTTAATTATAATGATCACGTCTCCCTCCAAGGGTTGAAGAGGTGTTGCACTTTATATGCATAGAAAATCTAGTGACTGTTTCTACATATTACGCTCTTTCCAGGTATTCCAGCTTGCTGCACACTTGGTATACTGGGGTAAAGCCATTATCATTTATCCACTGTGTGAAAACAATGTCTACATGTTATCTCCAAATGCAAATGTTGGTCTGTAAGTATAATCTTTGTTATGTGGTTGCAATTTTGTGGATTTAGTTTTTTTAATAAAGATGATGTAGAATTAGTCCTATATTGTATGAATTGTGGTGGTATATTGTGGGGAGGTAGAGGAACATCTGACTTTTCATGTCCATCAGATTACACTGCGTTCCCAGTTATTATGAAAATCAAGTTTTATTGGACAAACCTCCCACTGATTTATTTTTTCCCCGAATGAAAAGACTCAAAATGCACTGTTCCAAATTATTATGCACAACATAGCTACAAAACATTTTATAGATTGTAAAGAACTGAAAATGATCATTTTTGGAATTTGCAGCATTAAGAGGTCACTTTTACTGAAATCAAAAGCTAGTTTAATCATAAGATCATAACAGGCCAAGTTACATGTTAACATAGGACTCTTTCTTTGATTTCACCTTAACAATTCTTGCATCCTTTGAACTTGTGAGTTTTTTGAGAGTTTCTGTTTGAATTACTTTGCTCGATGTCAGAATCGCCTCCCATAGCTACTGTTTTGATGTGAACTCCCCCACCCTCATAAATCTTTTGCCTGATGATACTCCAAAATGGGTTGAGGTCTGGGGAGGCTGGTGCCCACACCATGAGTTTTTCTCCTTTTAGGCCTACAGCAGTCAATGACTCAGAGGTCTTCTTTGCAGCATATGATGGTGCATTGTCCTGCATGAAGATAATGTTACAATGAAAGGAACGGTTATCAATGAAAGGAACGGTTCTTCTTTTTGTACCATGAAAGAAAGTGGCTAGAAACTATTTTCTGTGCAGATGTCACTTTCACAACTTCACAGACTCTAAAAGGTCCTACCAGCTCTCTCCCCAATGATTTTGGCTCAAAATATGACTCTGCTACCTCCTTGTTGACATTGTAGCCTTGTTGGGACATGGTGCCCATCCATCTAGACCATTCAGGGTTGCCCAGCATTCATCAGTAAACAAAACTATTTTAAAATTAGTCCTCATGAATGTGTGGGCCCACTGCAACCGTTTCTGCTTGTGAGCACTGGTTAGGGGTGACCGAATAGTGGGTTTATGGGCAACTATAAGCCTCTGGAGGATCCTACACCTTAAGATTCGCAGGAATCCAGAGGCGTCGGCAGCATGAAATACCTGTTTGCTGCATTGTAATGGTTTTTGGGCAGCTGCGCTCTTTATCTGACAAATTTGTCCTCCAGAAACTCTCCTCATTTTGCGTTTGTCTCCACAAGCCTGTCTGTGCTCGAAATGAGCCACTGATGATCACACTTAAGTTATCGTGCAATATCTAACGTTTTCACACCTTCTGCAAGGCATTTCACTATTTGATGCTTCTTAGCAGAAAAGAGATCCTTTATCTTTCCCATATTGCTAGGATTCTGTGACCTGCTTAATTATGTGGAACATCCTTCTTAAGTAGGTTTCCTTTGATTAAGCACACCAGACAGACTCTGTATCACAAGTGTTTGGGATTCATGTCAGTGATCCAAAGAGCCCTGAGACACAATACCATCCATGTTTTTAATTGAAATAAATAAAAAAATGTAATCTTTATGACACTTAAATCAGATCTGCATAATAATTTGGAACGTGGTGTAGGAATTCAGCTATTGTACAGATCTTTTAAACCATAAGTTAGTCTCAGGGATATAATGTTCACTTTATCAGATAAGGTATATATAATCAATAAATCACCCACAGTCGTCTCTTATGTCTTCCAGTTATTCAACTCTGGCAGAGCAATTTTCACATCAGTTTCCTGCACATGACCTTCCTTCAGTTCTGTCCAAGTTCTCACTGCCCGTTTCTTTATCAGAGTTTAAAAACCCATTATCACCACCAGGGCAAGAGGTAAGGTGATATAAACTGTCCTTCATCATTGTAGCATCACATGTAGAATCACATGCAGTTTTACTCTACAACACAATAATAAAGTGTAATTGGGTAACATCATACATACATATAGTTAGACATTTCTCTTTCCATTGTATATATAGATAGAGAAAAATATATCTAACACTATATAGATAGTTGCTTTGCCAATTATCAGAGATTACACTTGTATGATGTAGCGTAATTGTCAGGAAAATAAAACTTTTGAAATCTTTTCATTTCTTTTCATAGATACTTCCATTTCCTTTCATTTAATATGTCTTGTTACACTGTCTGCAATCTTTATATTGTATCCTTAAAACACATATTAGGGTTAAACATAATAAGCCTTTAAAAGGTCGCCGCTTGGTGTTCAGAAATCCATTTCATTCCTGTAGTGCATAATGGTTGAATTACATGTATTGGCAACGATGAATACAAAATAATTAAGCCTATGTCATTTTACTCAGGTTTTGCCAGATGTCATCACCATTGATGTCTTCATAATAGAAACATTGATTGTATTGTTTGCACTTTAAAGAAACACCCACACTATGGGGTCACTGGTCCTGGCTAGACTACAGGAGTGGGGTGTATACAGCAGTCTTTATATTTCGTTTTCCTTGTAAGAACACCCTTTCATTTTATTTAATGGTCTTTCATAAGGAAAAAAAAATAGAGTATTCAGAGCACTTTATAAAACGACGGTTAAGCTCTGATTTGCTTCTATACCTTAAAACTATTTTTTTTTCTAAGATCAGGAGTGACCCATTCTGTGCTGCCCCCAACCATCTGGATACAAAAACACTCATCTGTGTGTTTGCAGTTTGTATGTCATTTCCATGTCAGAGAGAAGAGGACGGGCACCACTAATGGTGTACTGTGTAACCATCTCTGAGTTCGCCATATATCAGGAGGCTTATGTTGGCATACCAGAAAGGAGTGTAAGTCAGAGAGGTGTCCATCTATGCATGTTCAACATACATGTCTGGCCATCGGCAATATTCAATCCATTTCCACCAATTGTATCTACAGTCATGACCAAAAGTTTTGAGAATGATACAAATGTTAATTTTTACAAAGTCTACTGCATCAGGTTTTATAATGGCAATTTGCATATACTCCAGAATGTTCTAAAGAGTGATCAGCTTAACAGCAATTAATTGCAAAGTCAATAGTTGCCTAGAAAATGAACTTTTTCCCCCAAAACACATTTCCACTTCATTGCAGGCCTGCCTTAAAAGGACCAGTTAACATCGTTTGTGATTGCTCCATTAACACAGCTGTGGGTGTTGATGAGGACAGGGCTGGAGATCAATCTGTCATGATTAAGTAAGAATCACACCACTGGACACTTTAAAAGGAGACTGGTGCTTGGCATCATTGTTTTTCTTCTGTTAACCATGGTTATCTCTAAAGAAACACGTGCAGTCATCATTGCACTGCACAAAACTGGCCTAACAGGGAAGAGTATTGCAGCTAGAAAGATTGCACCTCAGTCAACAATCTATCGCATCATCAAGGAATTCAAGGAGAGAGGTTCCATTATTGCCAAAAAGGCTCCAGGGCGCCCAAGAAAGACCAGCAAGCGCCAGGACCGTCTCTTAAAAGTGCTTCGGAATCGGGCTACCAGCAGTGCAGAGCTTGCTCAGGAATGGCAGCAGGCAGGTGTGAGTGCATCTGCATGCACTGTGAGGCGGAGACTCATGGAGCAAGGCCTGGTGTCAAGGAGGGCAGCAAAGAAGCCACTTCTCTCCAGAAAAAAGGTACAGGGAGTGGACTGCTGAGGACTGGGGTAAAGTCATTTTCTCTGATGAATCCCCTTTCCGAATGTTTGGAACATCTGGGAAACAGCTTGTTCGGAGAAGACAAGGTGAGCGATACCACCAGTCTTGTCTCATGCCAACTGTAAAGCATCCAGAAACCATTCATGTGTGGGGTTGCTTCTCAGCCAAGGGAATTGGCTGTCTAACAGTCTTGCCTAAAAACACATCCATGAATAAAGAATGGTACCAGAATGTCCTCCAATAGCAACTTCTCCCAATCGTCCAAGAGCAGTTTGGTGATCAACAATGCCTTTTCCAGCATGATGGAGCACCTTGCCATAAAGCAAAGGTGATAACTAAATGGCTCAGGGAACAAAACATAGAGATTTTTGGTCCATGGCCTGGAAACTCCCCAGATCTTAATCCCATTGAGAACTTGTGGTAAATCATCAAGAGACGGGTGGACAAACAAAAACCAACAAATTGTGACAAAATGCAAGCATTGATTGTGCAAGAATGGACTGCTATCAGTCAGGATTTGGTCCAGAAGTTGATTGAGAGCATGCCAGGGAGAATTGCAGAGGTCCTGAAGAAGGGGGGTCAATACTGCAAATATTGACTTGCTGCATTAACTCATTCTAACTGTCAATAAAAGCTTTTATTAATCATAATATGATTGCACTTGTATTTCTGTATGTGATAAAAACATCTGACAAACACACATAAAAACCAGAGGGCAACAGATCATGTGAAAATATAATATTTGTGTCATTCTCAAAACTTTTGGCCATGACTGTATCTTTCAATTTTTATTAAAGTGTAACTTTCTTGACAATACCACTAGGAAACACAGTAACTTGGGTATAGGCCCTCGCCATAGGAGGCTGACACTAGGCGTAAACCAAAAGTGTTGGCTCTGCCTAAGCGGGCTAGATTCCTCCCACTGAAGCCAGGCTACTCAGTTTTAGCCTAGTGTTTGTATGAGGTAGACACTGCTATGCAGGCCTACTGCATTTTTTATTTTAGTTTTATTTATTTATTTTCTCTTTAAGAAGTTGATGGAGTTTTTCCTCACCTGTCAGGGGTGCCATCTTCATGGTCACCATTTTAACAGTAATTCCTCCTGAGGGTGTCAGAAAACCAGACAGCCGCTGTCCCCACTTACTGCCTCCGCGGTTTCCTTTTGGATTCTGGTAACTCTACTTCAGAGCGTGTTACCAAGGGGATGATTCCGCATACGTCCCAAAACATCAGATAGGTAGGTACCCCATCTTCCCTCGTTTGGGAGTTCTCAGTTTACCACACCACCGTTGCTGCTTCGTTAGTGCGTCTTGTCTGCCAATAGGCCATTGCAGATGCGCTTCTCTCTTGCTCTTGCATCTTCTCTGTCCTGTCAGCGTCTCCAGGTGTCAGAGGGGGTATTAGTGGCCAAAACCTTTTTTCCAGCGCAGTGGTGGCACTGCCAGAGTATTGCACGTTTTTGACGGTGTACCCTAAGTCTTCCTTTTCCCATCTCTTTAAGGGGAGGCCCAGGCCTTCCGGTGCTGTTTTTAGCTCCGGTGACACATTACTCTGCTTCAGGGTTGCGGCCTAAGCACAGGCCGCGGCTACATTTTTAAATGCAACTCCTCCCGCTCCTGTAACGTCCTCTATCCCCTCCTAGGAAAAGGGAAGGTGCCTGGCAGCCCAGGTTTTTTCTGAGGCAGGGTTTGGACGCCATTTTGCTGACAATTCACTTCTGGTGTTCTTCCAACATATCTCCTGGCTCTCTCCGGAGGAGACAGCACCTTTGGTGTGGTAAGCTGGCCCTTGGGCCATTTTTGCTCTACTCTGCGCCCCCTGATTATCATGTCCCTATCCAGGAACAATACCTCCAAAGCGGTGGAAACTCATTTTGCCTATGCCTGCTGTCTTAAAAAGTTTGCATGTGTTCAGTCTAGCTCATTCTGCGCCCTATGCATTGCCCCCCAGCCGAACACTACAGAACCCGTCCCCTCCTGTCTGGAGTCAGCGGCCCTGGAATTTGCTAGGTCTTTCTCACTAGTGGCGAGTGACCTTTCCAGGCCATCCCAAGTTATAGTTTCGGTCATAGAGCATCTGCCGTCTTTGTGTGCTGCCCAACCTAGCACCTCCAAGGGACCTATGCTCGCCGCATATCGGAGGGATGGTTTTCGGAAGAGGACTCAAATTCCCTCATGTCACCGGATCTCTCTCCGGACAAATCGTTGGTGGACAGAGGCTCCACTCCTGGATACAGCCTTTTCTGGGGACCCCTCTGACTCGTAGCCTGACCGGGATGATGGAATGGCAGCTGCTGTTCTAGTCCTTATCCGGGCTGTAACAGACTTCCTTTATATTAAGAATGAGGATGTTTCTCCTTCTCAGGAGGAGGTTTTCTTTCATCGTAGCACATAGCAGCATTTGGTGTTCCCTACTCACACAGAGTTTGAGGAACTTGTTTCCAGGGAGTGGAAGCATCCTGACAGGCATTTATTTTCTACCAAGCAGCTTAACACCCTTTTTCCTTTTCCTGAGGAATTAGTGGCTAAGTTGTCGAGGGTTCCCTACGTCGATGTCCCAGTTTCACAATTATTGAGGAGCAGTACTATTCCCCTCTTGGATGTGGCAGCTCTGCGAGATAAAGCTAAAAAGTGGATTGAGGGTTTGTGCAAATTCTCTTTTGGAGCAGCTCTGCATCCTGTCTTTGCTTCCTCCTGGGTCAGGAAGGCCTGCATGATCTGGGCCAAACAGCTGCAGCAAGGGCTATCGTCCTGCGCTTCTACAGAAGAGCTTTTGTAATTTGTGTCCCAGCTCATGTACGCCGCTGTTTTTTTTTTGTGAGCCCTCACTTGAATCGACTTGTCTGGCTGCTAGAGCATCTACTAATGCAGTGGTCATCTGACGCTCTTTGTGGTTGTGGCTGATGTAGCCTCCAAAAGAACGATTAGAGCTCTCCCCCTTTCCAGTAGCAGATTTTTTTGGAAAGCGTTTGGATGATATCATCTCAGAAGCTATGGGTAATCGCAGTTTCCTCCTCCCTCAAAATCGCCCTGCATGGTAGTTGTCATGTAAGAAACTTTTTACATTTGTCATTTCGAGAATTCTCTTATAAGAGTGCGGGGAAAAAGGACCCCCGTTCATCAGAGTCTAAGTGGCACCTTTCTGGCAATTGCATCCCATAAAGTCGAAACATCCCCCCACCCTGCCCAATTCTCCCGTGTCCTGAGGATTTTCCCTGAAATTTTTTTCAGACAATCCACTCCCTTTTCCTTCAGGACATAATTATGCTGGTTCCCAAACCTGGGTGCTTCGGGGGTTTTTATTCCAACCTTTTTTACGGTCCCCAAAAAAGCCTGTTAGATCAGGCTGGTTCTGGATCTCAAGGAGCTTAATCGTTATCTGCAAGTGGCTAGATTGTACATGGTCGATAATTGTGGCTTTGGAGCAGGGCAAATTTGAGTGTGCAACTCACCACCAATCAGTTACTACCCTCATTTGGAAGATAGCAGTGGAAGCTGCAGACTTCTTATGGACTTTACGTACTTACCTGAAGTTCTATGACTTATTGATATGTAAAAAGTCGTTGTTCTACTAACTGCAAGTATCGTTCACTTCATTGCCGCACGTTATGTCTTTTTTTATGATGATGTGAGAAGTAAAAAATAGAAGCCCTAAAAAGTTGACCCCTAATGACGCCACTACGGTGGTAAAACATGTTGGGGGAGGGTGAGCAGTGATATACAGTGGTACCTTTAGATACGAGTTTAATTCCTTCTGTGATCTTGCTCTTATGCCAAAACAAATTTTGGGGTATGGGTAAATCCAGGTGCCAGTAAGCAGCTGTGTAACGGGATCGTGCTGCGATCCTGCTACATAGCCACGGGGTGTTAGCTGCTAATTGCAACTCAGCGGTAACAGCGTGGGAGGGCACCTTCCTGCGCTGTTTAACCCCTGAGATACCGCTGCTCACCGATCCTCACTTCGATTGGGGCACCTGCGGTGAAATCGTGGGGCCCAGATTGCTTAACATAGCAGCTGGAAGCCTTGTGAAGGCTTCCATCGCCGCCATCCTTTCTGTTCTCCTACTTCCTGCCTCAGGCACGAAGTAGTAAAACCGCCATCTTTGTACACCCTAATGCATTGTTTATACAATGCTTTAGGCTGTATAAATGATTGCACTCCATAGGGGGGGCTTAAAGTAAAAAAAATATATATATATTAAAAGTTCAAATCACCCCCCATTGCCATTTTACAAATAAAAAAATCAAATAATAAAAAAATTACACATATTTGGTATAGAAAAAGTCCGATCTATTGAAATATAACTTCATTTATCTCATACGTTGAACACCGTAGAAGGAAAAAACATTCCAAACACCAAAATTGTGTTTTTTGACGACTCACCTAATCCCACAGGTTACTCGGTGGGTTCAAGTCTGGAGAAAGTGCAGACCACTCCATTTGAGGTACCCTAGTCACTAACAATCGTTCCCCAATGATGTGACCTCTATGAGCTGGAGCATTGTCATCCAGGTAGATGAAATTAGGCCTGTGTTGTTCATGCAAAGGCGCAATGACTGGATCAATGATGTTATTCAAGTAGTAGAGGCTGTCACTGTACCATTCTCAAAGTGTAGGGCAGTTCTGTATTGACTAGACACACCTGCCCACACTGTAGCACCACCACCAAAGACTCATCTCGAGCATTGTTAGCGGCCATCATTTCTGCTTACAGTGAATTTCATCACTAAACAGCACTGATGACCACTGTTCCCATGTTCAGCGTAGATGCTCCCAGACCCATGCAAGACGATGATGCCTGTACCTGGTGGACGTCTAGCATGCAAACCACACTGATGTAAACTGTTATGAATGGTCTGACGTGACACTTGGGTGCCTATTTCCTCCCTTGGAGTTGTGTGGCTTTCATCATCCGTGTCTGCAGGGCATTGTCTACAATGGAGTGGTCATCATTGTGTGATGTAGACCAAGAACGTCCACTTCTTTGCCTTTCTTTAACTCTTGCAGTCTCTCTGCATTTGTATTGCAACATTCTGGTGACAATTTGAGCTCAGTGGCTTGAAGCCTCACTATGGCGAGGTACTTCTGATCAATTGTAAGGTGTGGTTTTGGTCATGGAGTTCGCTAGAGCTTCACAGGTTGCCACTTGAATCCTCTTCCACTCCTCCGTGATGACATCACAAAGCGGGTGAATGTTAGAGACCCTGCGCTCCACCTTCTGTCTGAGGTTACCCCACAGGTGCTCAATAGGGTTTAGGTCTGGAGACATGCTTGGCCAGTCCAGCACGTTTACCCAGATATTCTTTAGCAAGGCTGTGGTCGCCTTGAAGGTGTGTTTGGGGTCGGTACCGTGTTGGAATACTGCCCTGCGACCCAGTTTCCGGAGTGAGGGTGTCACAACCAATGGTGACAGTATACACTGACACGATGGGCATCGGGTATTTGTGGAAACAGACAGGCATAACAGCAGGAATGAAGTATCAGGACAGCAGTAAGTGGTAGCAGATCAGGAGCTCAGGTGGACAATCATGAACTGACCCTAAAGCAGAGGCAAGTAGTTCCTTAATTGACAGGTGGTAGTAGGTCATTGGACAGGTAATTGGTACACTGTCCCTATAAATCCAGATCAGCGCACGCCCTAGGGAGGACATATATGCACGCAGGACCCAGACAGGAACACAGACCGGAACAGCAACAAGGACAGTGACCCAGCAGCAAGTATGGGAACCAGGGGACAAATACACAGGTACATCTGCGGTCCACAGCAATGACCCTGAGCCAGTGGGTACAGAAGCTCAAGGTGAGACCATGAGCCAGTGGGTACAGAAGCTCAAGGTGAGACCATGAGCCAGTGGGTACAGGCTCTGTGCGAGACCATGAGCTAGCGGGTACAGAGGCTCTGTGCGAGACCATGAGCCAGCATGTACAGAAACTCTGGGCTAGACCAGAGCCTGTGGGTACAGAAGCTCTGGATAAACCATGAGCCAGCGGGTACAGAAGCTCTGGGTGAACCATGAGCCAGCAGGTACAGAAGCTCTGAACGGAACCATGCACCAGTGGGTACAGAAGCTCTGGACAAGACCATTAGCCAGCAGGTACAGAAGCTCTGGGCAGAACCATGAGCCAGGCAGGTCAGAAGCTCTGGGCGGAACCATGAGCGAGGCAGGGCAGAAGCTCTGGGCGGAACCATGAGCCAGGCAGGGCAGAAGCTCTGGGCGGAGCCATGAGCCAGGCCGGGCAGAAGCTCTGGGCGGAGCCATGAGCCAGGCCGGGCAGAAGCTCTGGGAAGAAACATGAGCCAGGCAGGTCAGAAGCTCTGGGCGGAACCATGGGCCAGACAGGGTCACAACGGTGGGATCCATGGCTCATTACATTCTATCATGTATCTTCGGGTCAGTTCATTCTGTCATGTTTCAACAGGGTCAGCAGGGACTGACATGTTGAACGCAGGGTATTGTGGATCCTCTGGGCCACCGTGAGCGTAGATGGTATAGGTATGGAGACCACGCCAGGGAGCGGAGTCTAAGGGAGACCTGTTCTTCACCTAAGCCTGCTGTAAAGCTGGACGGACTTGGCTGCACTGAACCCCCAGGTTGCTACCCCTGATGTGGCTACTCACAGTGAGAGCCAAAGTGCAGGATGAAGGACAATAGGTGCAGGCAGAGGTCACGGGTCACAGGTAGCCGTAGACAGAGGTAGCAGAGTAGCATAACGGTAGGTAACAGCAGAAACGAAGTAGCAGGAACCACAACCTGGACACAGCGGGATTGAAAGCTGGGTCCTAGGCAGGTAGCTGACAGGCAAGACGGCAGGTAACAGCAGAAACATGAACACAGGTATCAGGCTGACAGGACAGCAAGTAACAAGAAAATTCAGGAACCTGGGTGTAAGGCTAGCAGGATGGCAGGTAACAGCAGACATAAAAGTATGCAGAAACTGACCAGTATAACAACAGGAACGAGGTATCAGGACAGCAGTAAGGGGCAGGAAGTTATTTTAAAGACAGAAGGTCGTAGATCATTGGACAGGTAATTGGTAGACTGTCCCTTTAAATCCAGACCAGCAAGTGCACCCCTAGGGAGGACGTGTGTGCGCAGGATCCAGACAGGAATTAGGACCATAGCAGGAACAAAGGCAGGTGAGTACAGCAACAGGGATACATCAGCAAGTGTGGGAACCAGGGGACAGACAGGAACATGTGTGGTCCACAGCAGTGTCCATGCCGTGTACAGGGACGCAGCCATGTCCGTGGTCCTTAACGAGGGCGGTGACATGGACCAAGGCAGATGGGATCATGCTCTGCTTCAGTATCTCTCGGTACATTGTAGCATTCATGATTCCCTAATGAACTGTAGCTCCCCTCAGCCGGCAGCACTCATGCAGTGCCAAATCATGAGACTCCCACCACCATGCTTGACTGTAGGCAAGACACACTTATCTTTGTACTTCTCAACTGCTTGCTGCCACACACACGTGACACTTTGTGAACCAAATATGTTTTTCTTGGTCTCTTCAGACCACAGGACATGGTTCCAGTTCTTCAGCAAACTGTTTTCTTGTGCATCATCTTAAGAAGAGGCTTCATTCTGGGAAGCCTCCCCATTCATACCTGAGACCTTGTAACACCTGCTCCCTATTCATACCTGAGACCTTGTAACACTAACTAGTCACATGACACTGTGGAGGCAAATTGGGCACATTTTGTCCATTTTCACTTTTTTAGGGGGCGGGGACTCACTTTTGTTGCTAGAGGTTTAGACATTGATGGCTGTGTGCTGAGTTATTTTGAGGGCACACCAAATTGACACAGTTATACAAGCTGTACACTGACTACTTTACATTGCACTTTCTCTAGACCCTACCCACCTAGAAAACCTGTGGGATTAGGTGAGTCGTCGTGCAGAATCTTCTAACTCTGTACACCTTAACCTGACACATACATATATACAAATATATATATATATAGAGAGAGAGATATTTATATATACACACCCACTCACTGATATAAAATACATTATAACTTTAAATGTTCACCACAGCTCTGTTTGTGAACTGGCAAAAGGGGCTGTTCTAAACTTTTAACACTTGATTTTCTTTATATTTTAAAAGGGAACTTGACCACTGGAGGGTGTGATCATTTGAAAACTATTCTGCATTAGTAATATATTACAGAACAGTGTACAATAATGGTTTCACCCCTGCTTGAGGCAGGGTGTAATAGGAGTAGTAAGAAGGCAATTATGGAGACATTCATTAGGCCCCCAGCTGCTGCAGTGGTGGCCAAAAGTATTGGCACCCCTGCAATTCTGTCAGATAATACTCAGTTTCTTCCTGAAAATGATTGCAATCACAAATTCTTTGGTATTATTATCTTCATTTATTTTGCTTGCAATGAAAAAACACAAAACAGAATGAGACAAAAATCAAATCATTGATCATTTCACCCAAAACTTCAAAAATGGGCCGGACAAAAGTATTGGCACCCTCAGCCTAATACTTGGTAGCACAACCTTTAGCCAAAATAACTGCGAACAACCGCTTCCGGTAACCATCAATGAGTTTCTTACAATGCTCTGCTGGAATTTTAGACCATTCATTTTTGGCAGACTGCTCCAGGTCCCTGAGATTTGAAGGGGGCCTTCTCCAAACTGCCATTTTGAGATCTCTCCACAGGTGTTCTATGGGATTCAGGTCTGGACTCATTGCTGGCCACTTTAGAAGTCTCCAGTGCTTTCTCTCAAACTATTTTCTAGTGCTTTTTGAAGTGTGTTTTGGGTCATTGTCCTGCTGGAAGACCCATGACCTCTGAGGGAGACCCAGCTTTCTCACACTGGGCCCTACATTATGCTGCAAAATTTGTTGGTAGTCTTCAGACTTCATAATGCCATGCACACGGTCAAGCAGTCCAGTGCCAGAGGCAGCAAAGCAACCCCAAAACATCAGGGAACCTCCGCCATGTTTGATTGTAGGGACCTTGTTCTTTTCTTTGAATGCCTCTTTTTTTTTTTTCTGTAAACTCTATGTTGATGCCTTTTCCCAAAAAGCTCTACTTTTGTCTCATCTGACCAGAGAACATTCTTCCAAAACGTTTTCTCTGGTAAGTTTGGACAAACTCCATTCTGGCTTTTTTATATCTCGGGGTAAGAAGTGGGGTCTTCCTGGGTATCCTACCATACAGTCCCTTTTCATTCAGACGCCGACGGATAGTACGGGTTGACACTGTTGTACCCTCGGACTGCAGGCAGCTTGAACTTGTTTGGATGTTAGTCGAGGTTCTTTATCCACCATCCGCACAATCTTGCGTTGAAATCTCTTGTCAATTTTTCTTTTGCGTCCCCATCTAGGGAGGTTAGCACTGCATGGGCTTTACATCTAGGGAGGTTAGCCACAGTGCCATGGGCTTTACACTTCTTGATGACACTGTGCACGGTAAACACAGGAACATTCAGGTCTTTGGAGATAGACTTGTAGCCTTGAGATTGCTCATGCTTCCTCACAATTTGGATTCTCAAGTCCTCAGACAGTTCTTTGGTCTTCTTTCTTTTCTCCATGCTCAATGTGGTCCACACAAGGACAGAGGACAGAGGTTGAGTCAACTTTAATCCATGTCAACTGGCTGCAAGTGTGATTTAGTTATTGCCAACACCTGTTAGGTGCCACAGGTAAGTTACAGGTGCTGTTAATTACACAAATTAGAGAAGAATCACATGATTTTTCAAACAGTGCCAATACTTTTATCCACCCCCTTTTTATGTTTGGTGTGGAATTATATCCAATTTGGCTTTATGACAATTCTTTTTGTGGTTTTCCATTGAACACAAATTAAATGAAGATAATAATACCAAAGAATTGGTGATTGCAATCATTTTCAGGAAGAAACTGAGTATTATCTGACAGAATTGCAGGGGTGGCAATACTTTTGGCCACCACTGTATAATAGACTTGTTGGCATCCCATGGTCTTATTGCTGGGTGGTGGTTGAACAATCGGGCAAAAGAATGGTACACAGCTAAATTTTTCAACCACATAGATGTCATGGATACCTTTACCATGGCCTCAAAGGGATTAAAAGTCCAGGATCATAGTTACCTCTATTCCCCTCTGCTAACAGCCTTTACCTACTCTATAAGTTGCCAGTTCACTCCATACACCCTTACCGACATTATAATGTAACTGGATGTCACATGTTGGAAAGGGGTTAAGAAGTACATTCACACCATAAAACACACTAAAGTTTTAGCCCCATTTTTAGTAGAAAATAAGTGCGTCTTATAGACCGAATAATACAGCATTAGGGATATACATACACACACACACACACACAGTTTTTGAGACCTTTATAGTCTATTACATGTGTTCACTTCAATTTTCCTGTTGGACTTTGCAGCCTCACCTCATTCAGATGGTCATTTGGATGCTTCAGCGTCAGCTTTTAATCCAGATCCACACATTTGTTTGCCTCCTGGTTCCACCCAAAGAAGATGCCACTTTATCAAAGGATGAAGATACACCTTTTGCTGCCAGAGTTGGTGGACGGAGTTTAAGCACCCCAAATGCACTAAGCTTTGGCTCACCAAGTAAAGTATATTATCTTTTTTGTTACTGTTAAATATAGATATAGGTTTGAATGTCTAGTGACAATACGTCAGATGAAAATGTTTTCTTTGTAAGTTATCAATGTTGTTTACGAGACAGAACACTCTGAAAACCAATTCACTTCAGCGATCAGATTATCACTATGTATCTGGCTGGTGAAAAGCTGAGTGATCAGCTGCTAGCACCAGAGGAACCTGCAGGCAGTAATCATAGGATGGGCCATCAATGTGGGATTGTTGCAGGTTCCTTCCCCAAGACCACACCAAGCAGCAGAAGATACTATAGCACTCACTTGAGCAGTATAGCCCCTTTACTGGAGTGCTGATATATTGAGGTCCATGCTTATGTTGTGTGTCTGATACTACAGCTGAGTTGCAGTATCAGACATGGCTGCTTGAAACCAGACGCCGCTGTGTCAGGAACTGCAGTGAATGTTCTACAGTTTTAATATTTTCACTTAGTTGATAGCTAGAACTTCTGAAGCTGGACCTTAGATCACACATTGATGTTAAATCCAAATATTTTACATTATCAAACTTAGTGAATTTAAAAGCCAAGGTAAGTTGAAACAAAGATGATCTGAGGGATTGAAAAATACATTTACATGTTAATATTAATATCCCTGCAGAGCTAAGATGTTATATTTTAATAGATGTTATATAAGTACTTTAGATGTTATATATATATATATATATAGTGTTTTTTGTTTTGTTTTTTATGTCCCCCTAAAGTACTTTTACCATGATTGCTTGTACACGGTTCTACAATAGTAATATATCACTAAACAATGCGCAACAATGGCATTCCTATTACTCCTACATATATCTGGGTATACTTGTAGATCTTAAATCACATAACAACATTCAGTGTCAATCAGCTGCCTCTAAGGCCAGCAGGATATTGACGTGTATTAAAAGAGGCATGCACTCGCAGGACAGGGATGTAATGCCGCTGTATAAATTGGTGGTGCCGCCGCGTCTGGAATGTAGTGTTCAGTTCTGGGCTTTAGTTTATAGATTGGATGTACTGAAGCTAGAGAAAGAACAGAGATGAGCAACCAAACTATTAAGGGGACTAGAACATCTTAATTATGAGGAGAGGTTAAAAGAATTAAACTTTTTTGGTTTTGAGAAAAGACCGCTCCGGGGGACATGATTAATTTATATAAATTAAATAAATGGACCCAAAGATAGTATGGTGAAAAGTTATTATATGTAAAAGCACCTCAAAAGAAAAGGGACATTGCCTTTGTCAGGGGGGGAAAAAAAGGATTCAATCGGAGTCTGTGGAATAGTCGCCCCAGGAGCTGGTAACAGCAGGAACAATTGAGGGATTCAAGAAAGGCTTAGATGACAAGTTGCTACTAAATAATATTAATACTTAGGTTATGTTCACACTGTGTATTGCGGTGCGCACAGGTATGCGACGCAACATGCCTGTTGTTGCACGTACTTTCATCAGCGCAATGGCCCCACCTCCTATAATTTTAGTATTTTTGGCGCGTAAGCAACCGAAAGAAGTGATGTTACTTCTTCTTACGGACGCAGAGTGTGCGCCAGGAAATACAAGTGTTTTACATAGCACTCAATGAGTGCCATGATTTTACAATATTTGCAAGGTGTACTTTGACTCAATTACGCTCCGCAAATATGCCGTGTGAACATACCCTTATGTAGCCGTGTAAAACTTCTAGATCCAGTCTGATGGCAATTTTGGGATCAGAAATAAAATATTCCTTTAGGGCAGATTGGTTCTTGCCTTATGGGTTCCAAAGCCTTCATTAGTAGGGGAAAACAGAGCTTGAAAATTCTCTCAACCATACCAACTATGTAACAGCCTGCCTGGTATAAAAACACTTGAACTGTTTCCAGCAGGTTACATCTTTCTCAGGTTATTACTAGTGATAGCTTAAGAGGAACTTAGCTCTATGTCCTGTGATACTACACTATCCACAACCTGTAGAAGGCCTTAATAGCTCGAAAAAGTTGCCATTTCTGCTACACTTATACTCAGATGGTGCTTTTAGGACATGAAATAAATAATTGTTGAATTTTACCTTCACCCCCCCCCCTCCACCCCCATGTACAAAATGCATTATTGTGGGGGACAACACATAATTGGTATTGACATATCTGTAATGACCCAAATTAGGAAATTATTGCATTATTTATCCTATATGATGAACATTGTAAAAAAAAAAAAAAAAATGCCAGAATTGCTGTGA
The DNA here is from genome assembly GCA_025379985.1 of Phyllomedusa bahiana. NCBI lineage: Eukaryota > Metazoa > Chordata > Amphibia > Anura > Hylidae > Phyllomedusa > Phyllomedusa bahiana. The sequence goes on along the minus strand of JAODAL010000799.1, from coordinate 167,132 downwards.
TTTGTTCATCCCTCCTAAAAACAAATTTGGAAAAATTGGATCTCAGGATGTGGTGACAAAAATTAATTTTTAAAAGTTTTATTGGGCTTAACCCATGTATCACATTATATAATTTTGTTATGACATTTTTTTTACCGCATGGTAAATACAAAAACCAAAACAATGGTGTAATTGCTGAATTTTTTTCCCTTCTTCCAACCAAAAAAAACTAAATAAAAACTAATATTTAAAGTTAAACAATACATTCTTTGTATCCCAAAAAGAAGCCATTATAAAATACCTTGTAAGGGTATGTTCACACGGCATATTTGCCGGGCGTAGTTTGGCTCCTAATTGTGCTTCAATACGCCTGAATTACACCCCGCAAATACGGTAATTCATAGCACCTGGGAAAAGAATAAACATGTTGTCAGGGAAAGTAAAAGTCAATGGGAGCTGACTGTCAGCGTTTTAGAAGTACGCGTTGGCTAGCGCATATTTCTAAAACACCCAGCGTATCGCAGTGCATACAATACACCATGTGAACATACCCCCATTATATAAGCGGTTTTGCACATCAGTAATTGAGATATGGGTGCTTACAGTGGAAAGACAACCAGTCCATTTCAGTAGAATCCACAGCACACCAGAATTGCAAGTGAAGATACAAGTATTTATTCAAGATCGACAAAGTTGGAAGATTAATTTCTATCCATAAGTTCTTCACAAAACGGCCAGTGTACAGTTATGAGAGAGACAAAATTGCAGTCCAGATCATTCGTGTATGTAGTACAACATTTTGGTGGACGCCTTTTCTTAAGTGTGATCTGGATGGTAATAGGGGAAGGGATGAACAGCTTCTTCCACTGGGCTGTTCATCCCTTCCCCTAATACCATTCAGATCACACTTGAAAAAGGCGTCTGCCAAAACATTGTCCCGCAAAAAATTAGTCCTCATATGGCTATGTTGATAGAAAAATAAATAAGGTCTGGTTTCTGGTAAATAAAAATTTCCGCATCCTTAAGGCCCATAATGTGCCATGTGATTAAATGGGTAATATGTAGCACCTTTTTTGTTTGTCTTCTAGCTGTCCTTATACCTGTATGTTCTCTACATCCAACAAATTACTTTGAAATAAAGACAAGTATGTTAAAATGATCTTGGTTAAAATACATGTCCTAAAATGAAGCGCGACCCCATGTGTTCTCAATTTTGCTAAATGTCTGTTCAATGTTAATTAACAGCTAGTAGCGATGATATGACACTCACCAGTCCAAGCATGGATAATTCCAGTGCTGAGCTGCTCCCAGGAGGAGACTCTCCCGTTAATAAAAGAGCAACAGAAAATCTTCTTGCAAGTCTGTCACAGAATGAGAGAGAAGCCATTCTTAATGTTCCTGCAGCTCAAAATCAAGAAGACCTCAAAATGTTTGCAAGGTAAGGATTATATATATAGAGTTATGTGTAAAGAGCCAGTCACAGATTTATATGGGAGTAAACATATGAGTGCTGTATTGCCCGCTAACTATAACATAGCTATTAGGAGCTACTGTCTAAAGGTAGTTTTAGAAATGTGGTCCTCTTAGAGAAGGAGTCCGCAACCTGTTGATTGCATTTGACAGTTAATTTGCTGATGGGTGCAGTGCAGATTGTGGGGTCTTAATGCAACTTTTAACGTTAGTTGGCAGGCTTCTAGGTACTATGGGGGCACTTTGATGGGTACAATTATTTATGGGAGCTATTACAAATTGATTGCAAATTATGCTGAGTACAGTTATTTTATTGTTGGGGGGCACCATGTGCTTGGTAGTGTTATTGTTGGGGGACTAGTACCGTTGGGTCACTAAGTACCTGGCATCACTATTGTTGGGCACATTTTGTGTGGCATTAATTACTGTTACACTATCTGCATTTGTTCTTCCAGCCACAACTTGTCTCTGCAAAATTTGCTGCCAAGACAAATTAGGTTCTTACTTTTCTTTCATAAATACTAAATGTAAGACACAAATGCAGAGCAGAGCCCTAGACACACAGTTCTGGCTGCACAATATCTACAGTTGCCGAAGTGGGACTTGTTTTTATTTCCTTAAAAGGGTTCTCCAGGACTATCTTTATTTGATATAGAGGTTACAACTTAATTATATTGAACGTTGTAATTTCTTATCATTAAAAGTTATGTACCTGTTTTGCTTTGCAAAACCAGACAGAGAGCCCTTTACTCCTCTTCTTCCTACTTCCTGCATACCATGTGACGTCCATGGATCACATGGTTTTGCTTCTGAGCAAATTAATGTTTTGTCATCACTCATTGGGTGTGTTTTGAAGCCAGGCTCAGCTCAGAAAAACTCCCTGTAGTGGGCATGACCTGAGCAGAGAAGAGCTGGCTGTCTCTAGTGACTCAGTCACTATGCAAACAGAGGTGTTGACTGGAATGTAACCATTTGGTACAGAGCTGCAGGGGGAGGGTGTTATACACATACAGTGAAAACTATAGGTCACATGTATGAAAACTGTCATGGTCTAAGACTCTTTGTTGCCCATAGCAACCAATCAGAGCCCCCTTTCATTTCGTATAGTGCTCTGAAAAAATTAAGTGGGTGCTCTGATTGGTTGCTATGGGCAACAGAGAAAGTCTTAGACCATGACAGTTTTCATACATGTCCCCCTGTGTGTCCATAGTGACTCATCACTGCAAGAGTCTAGCAGCCTTCATTATTGTGCACTGTCTTTAATTCTTCTGATAGGAGAAGATGGTCAGAAGACTTGCATTGTTTGATTGGCTGAATGTGCAATTAAACCTCTGAGATTATCCAGCAGCAGTCAGAAAAAAATCTGCCAACTGCTCTTTATGTGTAATGGTGCCAGGGTAAAGCATCATGAGATGCTGCCCTGACATCACTTTGTGCAGAGATGATGTCACATCTCCTAGAGAATACACACCACTTTCCCATGATAAAAACTGATTGCTGTGGGGAAGGAACATCACCCAACTTTCTTGGATGCTAGATAGGCTATCCTGTGTACGGGAAAGCTGGGTGATGCCACATTCCCCACAGCAATCAGAGTTACAATGATGGGATAGCTGTGTACATGCTGTGGGGGATGTACAGCACATACATAGAAATATATAAACCAAATTATATACATTTGTACATGTATTACATAAATTATGGGATGAGGAAAGAATGTTTTTTTTTTACCATGTTACAAATTGATTGGTGGTTATACTACACACAACCTGCTCCAGACAACCAGGGAGTGAACTGGAGGAGAGATGCAGGGGAATGAGGTGTATGTGTCTGAGAATGATAATGAACAGTGCTAGAAGGATTAGGGGCGGGTGCAGAGAAGTTATAGATTGTATTGCAAGGGATTCTGGGACTTGTAGGAAATAGCTGCAGAAGAACTACTAACACTCCCTCAACCAGGAAGTTTCACTGATCGAATGATCGAATAAATTTTGTTTATAGTGATCTATGAAATCATTAAACTCCCAGATAACCCCTTTAATAATCCAGTATTCTTTAACCTGTTTCAAACATGTGATGTATGTTGTGATGTCAGTTCACACTCCATTCCACTCCCAGTGGTTGCCACCTGCAAATTACTGCCGACATCTGCACCTATATATATATTATGTATTAAACGTAAAAAAAAAACAAACACTTCTTTATTTATAATATATAAAATACATTATTGGTATACTATTATAAGGTCTACACAACAAAAGGACAAAATACTTGTCAGATTCTGAATCGTAAAACCTCAGTGTCCGACAAGTATTTAACACAAAAACCTGAGGATTTTTAACTCCGTTTTCTTATTCTGGGGCGTTTTTCAGCTTCAATTTTTCAATCGTTTTTGTATCATAGATTGTACAAAAACTCAATAGTGCTCTAAAAAAAATTGAAAAAATGAATCCAAAAACCACGCAAAAAGCTTTCTGGTCATTTTTTATGCCACCCCATTGACCTCAATAGTAAATTTTCCGACTGAAATAAAGTGGATTATGGAACATGTACAAGTTTTCTGAAAAAAACGCAGATTTTGTAATCCGACCGCAGAAAATCCGAGCTGTGTAGACTACAACTCGGATTTTCTATTGAGGTTTTTGGGGAGGGTTTTACAGTCAGTCGGAAAGTTTTGAAAATCCAAATCTCCGTCAAAAACTAACTGGAAATCCATGTTGTGTAGACATACCCTAAAGGGATCTGTATAAGATGGAAGCCTGGAAGTGTCAATGGGTTTTTATTCACGCAGCTGACTTCTTGAATCCTTGTTTGAAATTTCTGACGATAATTTGCATTTTCTTATGAGGATTTGATGAGCATTTCAGAGGCAGTTTTCAAGCGTGGATTTTTGGACGCTTAAAAACTTCATCTGAAATCCTCATCAAATCTCCATCAGAAAACACAAATCCTTATTGGGCTTATTGAGACAACATTCTTCTAAGCAGATTTTAGGTGCGAATCTACATCCAATCCCCACTATACTTTGTGTGATGAGGATTGGGACGCTGATTTTAGATACTCCATTTTTACTTTTGGTCATTTTCAACCACCTCAAGAACTGGTATGTCAGTTCTTTTTCAGCAATGAATATTTTCAGTACTGAAAATAAATCCAAGCATCATGTGAACAACGACACAGATTTTACATTGGAAATGCAAGATGAGGATTGAAGTCAGATAGGACACCGATTCTGAGGTGGATTTTGTGCTGAATCCACGCTAGAATCCACTTCCAAATGAGCCATATGAACATACTCTTAAGGTCCATCCACACGACATGGTTTACTGGTCGGATTTTCAGACGGTTTGCGGATTTGGAAACTGCTGAAAACCAACAAGAAACCATCCCCATAGACTTTTAAAAAAAATCCATTCAGTAGTCTACACTGAACAAATTTTCAGACGGACAACTTCTCAGCTGCCAGCGTTCCGAAAAATGTAGAGCATGCACAGTCTTCCATCCGGTTTTCGGGCAGAAGGTGTATAATTCGGTGGTTGTGGGGGAGGGACGAATCCGCAAACCACGGACAGATCCGTCCCCCAAAAACTTTGAAAGATGATAAAATACCGGCCGGATTATAAACACAATCCGACCAGCATTTTACATATGCCATGTGGACGTACCGTTACACTGGTAAATGCAAGGTTATGCGAATGGGAAAATCCATGGCAGGATTACTCCTTAAATGGAAATACAGTGTCAGACAGCTACTGCCAAGGCATGTGATAAAATGGGGTACATTAAAAGAGGCATAGGTGTAAACAATGAGAAGATACTATAGTTCTACCATTATACACATCACTGGTTAGACTGCACATAGAATATTGTGCACAGTTTGGGGCACCAGTGAACAGGAAAGACAAATTAGAGCTTGAAAAGTTTCAAATGCAACGAAAATAATAAAGGGAATGGCAAGACTTCAATAACCAGAAAGATTAGCAAGATTATGGTTATATAGTGGAGAGAGAAGACAAAAATTACAGTTACACACAGCAGGCACCAAAACCATACAAATATTAAACCTGTGGAACACCTGAAATCCATTACTGTTATTTGTACATTTCTAAAACAGACATATGTAATGCACATTTTGATCAAATTGGATATGCCTCCCTACCGTGTCAAGGTCACCTCATCAGTCAGGTCCCTTTTCCAGTTTTAGAATTTCCTGAATGTTTTCATATCAAGGTGCCCTTAGATGAACAGCTGGGTTTAAGTACAAGGATATTTACAGACTAATGTACCTAGTGCATGGGCACACTGAGCCTGCTATGCTAAATACATTTAGGGGCTGTTTACATAGCATTATGCCATCTATTGGGGTACTGTGAAAAAAGAAACTGTGGTGGATTGTCATCTTGGTCGCTCTTTAGACTCCCCTCTGAGGGCGTTGGGCAATCGGATAGTTGCTGTCAGCTTTTCCTTTCATGCTGATCACCCGTCCCTACTTTCTGCCTCTGCAGTTTCTTTTGAATTCCCTTATACCACTCCAGTGTGAGGTACCGAAGGTTGATTTCACTTGTGTTGTGTAGGTAAGTCTTCCCATCCTGGGAGGGTTGTTTGGAGATTTTTAAAAGCGAGATTGCTGACGTAGCTGCCTCACAGTCCCTAAGCTGCGTATTTTTTGTGCATTTACTTGCGCTGAGCAATGTGAGTATTCCTGTTCCATCCTCCCATGGGTGTAGTTAGTTTACGCACCTCTCCCAGTGCAGTTTGCAGTCCCACACGCTTTTGCCGTTGCTGCCGTTTTTACAGCATTTTCCCTCAGATGGGGTCTATCTTGCACCATGGGGCTGCAGATTCTTTCTGGTACCCTTTGGAGCTTGACGAGTTACTGCGCAATTTCCCTAATACCGTTGTTTTTTCCACTGTTTTCCCTCGGCTGGGGTCCTTCTTGTCTCCCCAAGGGCCTGCAGGTACTCTCCAGTACCCTTTGCAATCCTCGCCTTTCCCTCAGTATGTACTGCCCCCAGGCCTCTTGCCCTGCTCCTATCCCCTCCCAGTATGTGGAAGGGTCTTCAGCAACCCGGGGTTTTTCTTGGGCGGAGTTTGGACTCCATTTTGCACGCAATACACTCCAACATTTCTCCAAGTGCTGCTCCAGCTCTCTCCTGGAGGATACAGCACCTGGGTGTGGTCACCTGACACTCTGGGCCATTTCACTCCTCCTGCCCCGTGCTTGTCACCGTAGCAAGGCCTGTATAGTTGGGCCAAACAGCTCAAGCAAGGGCTAGCGTCTGACGCCGCAACAGAAAATCTGTTGGAGTCCACGTCCCAGTTTTCTTTTTATGCTTCTAAGTTTCTCTGTGAGGCCTCTATTGAATTGGCATGCTTCGCCGCCAGAGCATCTGCTAACTTGGTGGCAGTCTAGCGCTCTCTTTAGCAGAAGTCCTGGGTGTCTGATCTCCAAACGGACTCTTACTGCCATACCCCTCTCTGGTCTTAGATAACCAACTCTATGCTGTATACCACTTTAGAAAGTCTCCATGTGAGCCACCTCCTCGGCTCCAATCAACAAGCAAATATCCACAGACGGCAGCCTTCTTATAAGTGCAAACCTTTTATTTCATGATAGTGCAAAGTCCAGCATTAACATACATGTAGTAAAAACCATTAATAAGCATAGAAGTAGAAAAGTGGTATACTTATATTAGCAGATTGTCAGCGAAACCGCTTCTGACACATCTGATTTCCTTAGCTAGGATAGCCCAGAGACGCCAGACCTTAGAGCGAGCTGCACACTCAGAGCGACTTTTCGGAGGACACGCCCCCTTTGTCAAGCATGCGTAGTGTATGATTACCATTGTTTAAATACCACATTTCAAGTATTAAAAACAAAACTTAAAAACAACAGTACCGAAACTATAAAAACATCTTCAAGTTATATACCTCATTGAGACCCTTTGGTATTAGCGACTGCATCTTGCTAATCCAAAAGGCTTCCCGTTGTAATAAACGAGTTTTAACCTCTTCTGGGTCCTTGCTTGCAACATGCTCCAGCACACACCACCGGAGTTCACTCACTCCGTGGTTTGCCTCACAGAAGTGCCGTGCAAGAGTGGATTTGCCAAATGATTTCTTGGATTCATTTTCTAGTTCCTTTTCTCTGTTTCTATTTTTATACAAACGTATATTGGATCTGTGCTCATTTAAACGAATTTTAATAGATCTTTTAGTTTGGCCAATATATACCATGCCACACGGGCATTTGATTATGTATATGACCTGTCAAGTATTGCACGTGAAATAGCCTCTGATTTTGATATCAGTCCCATGTAAAGGATGCTTGAAACTAGAACCCCTAATAATAGAGGAGCAGTTCAAGCAACCCAAACAAGGAAATGTGCCTTTTCTTTCAGTATTTAACTTCATCTGTCTCGTGTTCTGTATCCTGATGTCAGAAGACACTAAAGAATTTCTTAATGATCGACCTTTCCTAAAAACAAATCTAGGAGGTTCCCTAAACAGTGAACCAAAATTAGGGTCACTGCTCAAGATACTCCAATGTTTCTTAATCGTTCTCTTGATCATATCTGAGTGTTTATCAAATGTTGATAAAAACATAACCTTATCTTGTGTAGACTTAGTAAGAAATAGGTCTTCTCTTTTCAAATTAGATACTTCTTCAGCAATAATTTTTATTTCGTTCAAATCATACCCTCTCGCTAAAAATTTGTTTATTATGCACTGTTTACACGAAATCCATTTTTCTTCATCAGAACAGATCCGCCTAGCTCTAATGAGCTCACCTTTTAGTATTCCCCTAAATACTCCTGGATTATGAAAACTACGACGATGTAGTAAGTTATTACGATCGATCTTTTTTGAGAAAAGAGTAGTTTCTAGTCTATTCTCTTTTTTCGTGACTAATACATCCAGATATTGAATATTATCCTGCTCTTTTTGTAGGGTAAATTTGATGAGGCCATGTAATCCATTAATATACTGCATAAATTCTTCCGACTCTAATACGGAACCCCGCCATACAAGAAAAACGTCGTCGACGTAACGACACCACAAGACTATATTAGTCTGATATTTAGAGACAAGAATATGGGTCTTCTCCAACATAGTCACGAACAAATTAGCATATCCTGGAGCTACATGGGACCCCATCGAGGTCCCCTGCAGCTGCAGAAAAAACTCATTCCCAAATCTAAAAAATGTTTTTGTCAGTACAACATCCAACAGGGTCATGAGAAAATTAATCAACAAATTATTGAGGGCTGGATTTTCATTTAACACATTTCTGGCAAATTCTCTACCTTCTTCATATGGAATATTTGTATATAACGACTGGATATCTAACGTACATAGCCAGTCGTTTGGATGTATTTCAATATCCGAGAGTTGTCAGAAATTGTTTAGTATCTTGTAGGCATTGTTTTTCTCTTCTCACCGAAGGTAGTAAAAAAAATCAATAAACCTAGCCAATGGTTCAAATACCGAATTGACACCTGACACAATCGGTCTACCCGGTGGCTCTGTAATTGATTTGTGAATTTTTGGGACTGTGTGAAAAATAGGTGTGCGAGGATGATCATTAGTAAGGATTTTTTTAGTACTTTCTGAAATAACACCATTTAGTGTGGCTTCACTTAATATGCTATCGATATATTTTTTTATCTCAAGTGATGGATCCTGATCTAATCTCTTATAAATTTGGGGATCACTTAGTTGTTTATTAATTTCCTGTATATAATATTCTCGATCTATTATCACCATTGCACCCCCCTTGTCAGCTTTTTTTACGACGAGGGAAGAATAATTTTTTAATTGATGTAATGCCAACACTTCTTCTTTAGTAAGATTATTTGGAACCCTTTTTCTTATATCCCAACCTCGCCTAACCTCACTTAGTACTATATTCTGAAATGTTTCTAACATGGGAGACGAAATCTCAGGATCAAACATGCTCTTTTTTCGCAATTTTTTTGGAACCATGTCTGATTCTAGGTTTCGATTTTTTTGATGGAAAAACATTTTTAGTCTTACATTTCTGCACATCCTATAAAAATCAACCTGAAAATCAAAAAACTCTCTATCTTGAATAGGGACAAAATTAAGTCCTTTATTAATTAAACTTCTCTGTGGTGTGTCCAATTCTTTTGAAGAAATATTAATGCATAAGTCCTCTGGTTCCATTTCTTCTTTCCTCTGACTTTCGATGTTGTATTCTGATTTTTTTGTTCTTTTGCAGTTGCTCCACCAACTGCGCCAAGTTCCTCGGTTAAAACTCGTTTGTTACAACGGGAAGCCTTTTGGATTAGCAAGATGCAGTCGCTAATACCAAAGGGTCTCAATGAGGTATATAACTTGAAGATGTTTTTATAGTTTCGGTACTGTTGTTTTTAAGTTTTGTTTTTAATACTTGAAATGTGGTATTTAAACAATGGTAATCATACACTACGCATGCTTGACAAAGGGGGCGTGTCCTCCGAAACGTTGCTCTGAGTGTGCAGCTCGCTCTAAGGTCTGGCGTCTCTGGGCTATCCTAGCTAAGGAATTCAGATGTATCAGAAGCGCTTACGCTGACAATCTACTAAAATAAGTATACCACTTATCTACTTCTATTTGTATTAATGATTTTTACTATATGTCTGTTAATGCTGGACTATGCACTATCATGGAATAAAAGATTTGCACTAAATAAGAAGTCTGCCATCTGTGGATATCTACCCCTCTCTGGTATCAGACTTTTTGGTAAATGTCGGGATAAAATAATCTGAGGATAGAGGCTGCTGCGGTTCCTTCTCTATCAGAACTGACCTATGCTGCAGCCATCTTGTAAGCGATGTTACTGCTTCCAAACCTATCAGGACTTCTCCTATAAGTCTGCTTAAAAAAAAGTCCAAGAGGCCATCCCTTAAGCCCGCACCTTCCTCGCAATTTTGCCCCAATGCATGAGGATTTCCCCCCACCTGGAGGTTCTCTCAGGTGGGGGCTTCATCCTAAAATTCCAGATTTGGCTGGCACAAATCAACGACATCTGGGTTCGAGAGGTCGTCTCATCAGAGTATACAGTGAGGAAAATAAGTATTTGATACACTGGCGATTTTGCAAGTTTTCCCACTTACAAAGAGTGGAGAGTTCTGTAATTTTTATCCCAGGTACACTTCAACTGTTAGAGACAGAATCTAAAAAATAAATCCAGAAATTCACACTGTATGATTTTTAAATAATTAATTTGCATTTTATTGCATGAAATAAGTATTTGAAACAGCCTAATTTTTTGAGACCTTTGTTTGCAATTACTGAGGTCAGATGTTTCCTGTAGTTTTTGACCACACTGCACACACTGCAGCAGGAATTTTGGCCCACTGCTCCATACGTATCTTCCCTAGATCTTTCAGGTTTTGGGGCTGTCACTGGGCTAAACTGAGTTTCAGATCCCTCCAAGGATTTTCAATTGGGTTCTGGTCTGGAGACTGGCTAAGCCACTCAAGGACCTTGAATTACTTCTTACGGAGCCACTCCATAGTTGCCCTGGCTGTGTGTTTTGGTGTGTTGTCCTGTTGAAAGACCTAGCCATGACCAATCTTCCATGCTCTTACTGAGGGAAGGAGGTTGTTGGCCAAACTCTTGCGATACATAACCCCATCCATCCTCCCATTAATATGGTGCAATCATCCTGTCCCCTTTGCAGAAAAGCACCTCCAAAATATGATGCTTCCACCCCCATGCTTCACGGTTGAGACGGTGTTCTTGGGGTTGTACTCATCCTTCTTCTTCCAAACATGACGAGTGGAGTTGATACCTAAAAGTTCTACTTTGAAGTTGTCTGACCACATGACCTTCATCCATGCCTCCTCTGGATCATCCAGATGGTCACAGGCGAACTTCAAATGGGCCTGGACATGTGCTGGCGTGAACAGGAGAACCTTGCGTGCCCTGCAGGATTTTAATTCATGATGGCGTAGTGTGTTACTAATGATATTCTTTGAGACTGTGGTCCCAGCTCTATTCAGGTCATTGACCAGGTCTTTCCATGTAGTTCTGGACTGATTCCTGACCTTTCACAGAATCATACTTACCTCACGTGGCGAGATCTTGCATGAAGCCCCAGACTAAGGAACATTGACCGTCATCTCATGTTTCTTCCATTTTCTAATAATTGAGCTGACAGTTGTTGCCTTCTCACCAAGCTGCTTGCCAATTGTCTTGTAGCCCATCCCAGCCTTGTGCAGGTCCCTGGTGTCCTTAGACAGCTCTTTGGTCTTGACCATGGTGGAGAGGTTGGAGTGTGATTGAGTGCGTGAACAGGTGTCTTTTATACCGGTAGAAAGTTCAAACAGGTGAATTTAATTCAGGTAATGATTGAAGAGTAGGAGGTCTTCTTGAAAAAAAAAACTAACAGGTCCATGAGAGCCAGAATTCTTGCTGGTTGGTAGGTGATCAAATACTTATTTCATGCAATAAAACGCAAATTAATTATTTAAAAATCATACAATGTGATTTTCTGGATTTTTTTTTATAGATTCTGTCTCTCACAGTTGAAGTGTACCAACGATAAAAATTACAGGCTTCTCCATTTTTTTATACACTGGTGATTTTGCAAGTTTTCCCACCTACAAATACTTTTCCCCACTGTAGGAATTACTTTGTTTTCTTTCCCACAGTGCAATTTTTACTTTCTTCCTTGCCCGCCTCACCTTCCCAGGCTTCAGCCTTTTTTCAGGCAATTCAGTTTTCTTCAGGGCATAATCATGCTGGGCCCTAAGTTAGAGCATTTTCAGGGGTCTTACTCCAACCTTTTTACAGTTCCAAAAAAAGGCGGCTCAGTCAGATCCATTTTGGATCTCAAAGAGCTCAACCGTCATGTACGGATCCCCAGATTCCGCATGGAATCCCCCTGGGTGGTGATTGCATCTCTGGAGCAGGAAGAATTTCTCCCCTCCATAGACATCTAAGATGCTTACCTGCATATTCCTACTGCATTGCCTAGTGCCATTAGCACTTCCTTCATTTCGCAGTGAATTCACTATGTTTCCAGTTCATGGCTCTGCTGTTTAGCCTCGCTACAGCACCAACAGTTTTCAACAAGGTCTTGGCAGCCCTCTTGAAGATTCTGCTTCCATTCCAAGGTCATGTCTCAGCTGGTGGCTGGTGTCTGCAGCTCTTCTTCAGGGTGGTAATTTCTTCCTCCGTCTTGGCTAATCATCACCACAGATGCCAGCACCTTGGGGTTGAGAGCCATCTGGCTCCCAGAAGACTCGGGGTCTTTGGTCCCTTAAGGAATGTCTTATGCAGGTCAGTGTCCCGGAACTCAAGGCCATTTTTCTGGTGCTCTTACATTGGTCCCACCTCCTCCAGGGTCAACCAGGCAGATTGAATTCAACACCACTACGGTGGCTTACCTGAACCGCCAGGGGGCACCAGAAGCTGTTCTGCCGTCCTGTAGACCCTAAGGGCCGAACTCTCAGTTCTGTCCTTTTCAGTGTTATTCATTCCAGGTGTGGAGAACTGGATTGCTGACCTCCTCCGCTGGACTTCGGTGAATCCCTGGAAGTAGTCTCTCTTTCTGGAGGTGTTTCAGTGGATCTGTTCGCTTCCTATCTAAACCATCAGCTTCTGAATTATGTGTCCAGGTTCTGAGACCCTCTGGCTCTCAACATGGATGTGTTAGTCCTTCCATGGAGTCAGTTTGTGCAGGTTTATCCCTTTCCCCTCCTCCTTTAGGTGCTCAAATGCCTCAACAGATCGCCCCACGGTGGTTGGTACATAGATCTCATCGCCCTGTTGACAGGTGCCCTGTGGCCCCTTTCTCTGTGCCCAGACCTCCTTTCCCAACGTCCTCTATTCCACCCCACTTTACTTTGGCTGCATTTGATGGCATGGCTGTTGAAACCTGCAGTTTTAATCTCGTGGTCTTTTAGATTCGGACCATGAATCTGGCCTACAAGCTGTAGTCTGTCTGTATTTAATACCTAACCTGGAAAGCCTTCTTTGCCTGGTTTTCACCTTCTGTGTTGCTCTACCTCGCTAGGCCTCTCGTTCCTGCAATCCGGTCTGTAGCAGGGCTTTGGCCTTTCCTCTTTAAGAGGTAAGATTTCTGCTCTCTCTTCCAGCGCCCTTTGACCTCTCATCCTCACGTCAAGACTTTCTTGCATGGCGTTGCTCACTCCGCCCCTCCTGTTCACCGGCCGATCGAACCATGGAGTTTAAATCTAGTAGTTTAAATGCCATGCTGGTTTCTCCTTTTGAACCGTTGCAGGTTTCCCTCTGCTTACATTCTTGGAATGTCTGAACTGGTGGCTCTCTCATGCAGGTCCCTTTTTTTGGTTCTTCACAACTACAAGGTCCTCCTGCATCGCGTTCCTTTGTTTCTCCCAAAGGTGTTCTCCTTTCACCTTAACCCCTTCCCGTCGCAGCCTACTTTTTTTTGTCACGTTCGTTTTTCACTTCTCACTTTCCCTGAGCCATAAAGTTTTTATTTTTCCACCTACATAGACATATGAGGGCTTCTATTTTGCGGGACAAGATGCACTTTCTAATGTTGTACTGGGACACCACAAAAAATTCTAGGTGGGGCAAAATGTGAAAAATAACATACATGCACCATGTTTGTGGGAGTTTTTTTTCTTTACGGGGTTCAATCTTCCATATAAATGATGTGTTACCTGTATTCTACAGGTTGATAGGAATCTGGCAATACCAAACATGTACAGTTTTTGTTATGCTTTGTTACCGTAGGAAAGAAAAACTTATTTGTACTAGCATTTATGGACTTGAGTGACGATGCATTTTTTTACGGGCTGAAGTGTACTTTTTACTGGTACCAGTTTGGAATACATGCAACTTTTTTGATCACTTGTATTCCAATTTTTAGGGGATGCGAAATGACCAAAAAAACCTCAATTTTGGCGTTTGGAATTTTTTTTCTTCTATGGTGTTCAGCATACGGAATAAGTGATGTTATATTTTAATAGATCGGACTTTTACAGACACGACGATACCAATTATGTGTAACTTTCTTATTTGTAAAATGGCAAAAGGGGTGATTTGAACTATATAAATATTGAGTTCTTGTTAACACAGCCTGTTGCACCTATTGCATTGTATACTAAATGCAATAAGGTATACAAAGATGGCAGTTTCACTATTTTCTGCCTGGGGCAGGAAGTAGTAACACAGAAAACATGGCGGCAATGGAAGCTTTCACAAGGCTTTCAGCTGCCATGTAAACCAATGCGGACTCCGCAATCTCGCCACAGGGGTCCTGGTGAGAGTGTGAAACGGTGCGCTGCACCGTTTCTCTTTCACTTAGACACCACAATCACTGCAGGGTCTATGGGGTTAAACAGCACCGAATGAAAGCAGCTCCATTTCGTGCTGTTATCGCCAGGTGTCATCTGCAATTAGCAGCCGGCCACCTGTGTAGCGAGATTGTGCCTACTACATAGCCCGTTACCGACACCAGGACGTATTAGAACATCCAATTGCGGTAAGGGGTTAATGAGGAAATAATGCTGCCATTATTTTGCCCCTCCTACTCACACCCTCGACAGTGGTCTCTGCATTGTTGGGATGTTGTCAGGGCTGTTCGGATCTACCTTACCGCCATTGAATCTTTTAGGTGCTCCGACTCTCTTTTTGTTATTCCAGAGGGCCCGCATAGAGCATTGCCAGCTGGATTCTGTCTGCAATCTTGGAAGCCTATCGATCTAAGGGTAACCCTATTCCATTCCAGGTCACAGCTCATTCCACTCGAGCGGTCGGGGCTCTTGGGCGGTTAGGCATTCTGCTTCGGCTTCCTGAGGCTGCAAGACTGCTACCTGGGCCTCTCTTGACACCTTCACTAAATTTTACCAAATTCATACCTTGATTTTGGCTGATGCAAGCCTGGGTCGTCGGGTACTTCAGGCAGTGCTGTGTTAGCTGACTCGTACTGCTGTCATTTTTCTTTCTAGTTTATACCCACCCTCTGGGACTGCTTTTGGACATCCCAAGGTGCTGTGTCCCCCAATGATATTGACGAGAAAATTGGATTTTTGTACTTAGCGTAAAATCTCTTTTGTCTGATTCATTGGGGGATTCCTCTCTCTTTTTGTCCCTTTTATTCCTTTTTTGGCTCTCATTGATGGTTTCTCTATGGAATCGGACGGTTTTTTCCTTCCTGCGAAGGCAATTGTATCAACTGAGTAGCCTAGTGTTGGTAGCCCAAATAGGCTGAGTCAACACTTTTGGTTTACATCTAGTGTCAGCCTCCCAGGATGAGGGCCTATAGAAGTCGCTGTTTACCCCAATGAGTCAGAAAAGGATTTTACAGTAAGTACAAAAATCCAAATTTTTTCACAATACTCTGATGCCCTGAGTGCATAGTCCTTGGGGCACTAGAAGGAGAAACAGATAATACTGTATATAATTTTTTCATGCCTGCATGGCTTCTGCTATGAATTTCTCGGCTGGCACCGCTGGACAGAAGCTGATCCTGTTATCTAGCACAGGACTATTGTTCTAGCTATTTCGGAAGGATAAATGTAGAGACTGTGTCAGGCTGCGGATAACCTTTTTTTTTAAAACAACAATCTTGTGTATGTTCTGGGAAGTGTACGGCAGTGATGTTCTGTCTAGCGTCAGCGTGTGACAGCGCATTGTGCTGCTGCCGGGTGTTGTCTGTCTCCATTAATGGAAAGTAAATGTACTGGCAGCAGGAAAACAGATAATGAAAATTGGTCTGTCAGATAAAACGTACTGTAAAGAACAGCGACTGCTAGGTGGAAAGTATTTTCCATTGCAGCTGGTGGGCAACTACCCGTGTCCAGTATTTAGTCAATGATCCTTGGTTGCTGCTCTAAAGTCTAAGGACACGCCAGGACTTTAGTTAGAAGTGAGGACAGCAGAATTTTTTACTCCCCTATCCTCTGTTTTTTTTTGTCATTTGTTAAAAAAAATAAGAAATCGTAGATGGTCATTTTGCAATTTTTTTTTTTAGCTGCAATAAGATGTCGGGCTGTGGGTCAGTCACTATACATACCCTGCAATTCTAGATGGGGGTAAGGGGTAAGGAAAGTAGCCTGTTGCAAAAAAAGTATGCCAGGGAAAGTTCCCCTCTGTACTACTGTATTATTGGCACGTTCTCCGAGAAAATGGAGGCCATTCTAGTATCTTACTTCTGCACTTCAACAAATGCTGTCTGACCTGCAAAGGCTGTATATTTGGAACTTCTATGCATAGGAGAGCATGTCTTAGGTGAGATGTCCATTTCCATTGCCTTAGCTGTGACATACCTTTCCCTAGCAGAGTTTTTCAAAAAAAATAATAAAAAAAAAAGTTGTAGCCCTTTTTTTTTTAAGATTTCTTCATTTTGCCAAAATAGTAGGCAGATTAGCTTTTAGGCTATGTTCACACGGTGTAATTGCGGGGACGTATTTCGCCCACAATTACGCTGCGGGGTTGGGGGAGCGGCAGCCCGCCGGCCCCATAGACATTCATTATTCACGCGTATACGCTGTGAATAATTGACATGTCACTTCTCTCCCCACCCAGCGTATTCTCTGAGAACTGTGGATTACCGTAATTATTGGGAGTACAGCGCGAAATACGGGGCGAGATACGTCCCAATAATTGCCGTGTGAACATAGCCTTATCAGTGGCCCTTGTGGGAGATGCATCTAATTGTCATCTAGAAGTGCCAGCATGGGATTCCCTGTGCTGAAGCCACGAGTTGTTTCACTTACTGGTTTGCTAGAATGACTTCACCTCGAGGATTTACTTGTCAGTGAACATAGTGGTAGTAGAATGAACATACAAGCAGTTCTCAGTAATAGGGGTTTATAAGGGAAAGAAACCCAAACTGTCTGGGTATTTTTAGCTGCAGGATTTAACTGTACTGTCAGTTGTGTTAAACATCTGTTCTATCCTACGGCTATGGAAAATCCCATCAACTAAAATCCTCAACTTGTTTATTATTTAAACAAGCGTGTTCCCCTGAGGATGAGCGCTGGCAGATGATCCGAAATGAAAAGCAAAGCAGATATTACTTTTCCCACAACAATGTTTCCACCCAGCAATTATGAAAGTACAATGGTTTGGCTGCTAGAAGTGCTGTGGTAAGCGCAGGACGAGTGTTTGCAGCTGCTGCAGACACTGGGAGGGTCATTCATCAAAAACCAGTGCAGATGAGAGCAGGAGTATTGCCAGTGGCAGCTGATGGAGTTAAAGGGCCAGCATCTGATTGGTCACAAGAGCTAATACCACTTTAACGTTTACATAAAAGTGACACAAACCCCCAAATTGACCTACATTTCTTGTGTTTGTGTATATTGTTTTCTGTTAGCATCCAGTGTTCTGATTCCTGAGATCCTCCAGAAATATTCCGATGCATCTCTAAGGGTATGTTCACACTGCATTTTGAATAAATTTTTCGGATCCGAAAAATGTATTCAAAAGTGCTGCGTAAAACGCATCCAACACCCACCCAAAGTGTGTTGCGTGTTTTTATGCATTTTTACCGCAGGAGATACACACCCTATAGTTTTAAAAAGAACTTGTCACCTTGTTTATGCCCCCTTTGCTGAGGGCATCACAAGCTAGTGTCAGACATGCTGTTCCCAGCGCTGTGTCCCTTATTCTGTAAGATGCTGTAGTTTTAGAGTATTTAATGCTCAAATCTGCAGTTTTTAGCCAGAAAAGAGTCCGTTTTTCCATGCCCCGCCCACCTGAGGATAGCCCCGCCCACCTGCCAGCTGACTAACCCATTACTTTGAATAGGTAGAACCATGTGAATAACTGCCAGGTGGGAGGGGGCTAGCATTTGGTGGGCGCGGCTAACACCTGCTCATGAATACGTTTTGAGCATTAAATGCTCTAAAACTGCTGCATCTTAGAGAATAGGGGACACAGCGCTGGAAACAGCAGGTCTGACACTAGCTTGTTCTGTCTTCAGCAAGGGGGGCATAACCTATATGACAGGTTCCCTTTAAATAGGGTGTCTGCTGCATCAAACGGATCAAGTATTGACATGTCAATTCTTTGAACGGATCTTATCACTCGTCTGAATGCCCGATGCGTGTTTTACGTTGTTAGATGCGTGTTTGGGTCCGAAACACAGATCCAAACACGCATCTAAGAAACGCTGTGTGAACATCCCCTGAGGGTGTGTTTACAAGGCATTGACATAATACTGGTCAGATTTTGTGACCAGTATTTTGTCCTTTTTTTTTTGCACGTAAGGGGATGGCTTTTGTCTGCGGTTTGTGGATTCAAGCTGTCCCCCTCACATTCACATCCAAACACACATCTAAGAAACGTCATGTGAACATCCCCTGATGGTATGTTCAAAAGACATTGACAAAAACCTCACATTAACATGTTACTGTTCCGCCCGAAAATCCGGGCAGATGAATGAACATGTTCTACGTTTGTATGAACGCCGGCGGTGTAAAAAACCGTCCCGTGGAAAATCCGTACAGTGTGGACTGCTGCACGGATTTTTTCTTTAAGTCCATGTGAAAGGTTGACAATCGGTTTACAAATGGTTTTCAAATCCGAAAACCATCTGTAAACCCGACTGAAAACCAGTGCCTCGGGGACGTACCTTAAAGGTATGTTCACACGGCGTGTACTGTGCGTGGCACAATACACCGGGTGTTTTAGAAGTATGTGCTAATCAGCACATACTTCTAAAGTGCGCGGAGGGGGGGGTGGCCCCATTAACTGTCACTATCCACGGCACGTTACCCCATGAAGAAGTGAAAGGTCACTTCTGTCTTCCGGCGTGTATTGTACGCCGGGGGAGACAGACATAATTCATAGATCTCAATTACGCCGGGTGAATATACCTTAACTGTTCATGTTGCTCCATTCTTTCAGTAATTGTCTGTTATATCTAGTGCGGTGGTTCAGGTTAGGGTCAAAATCAAATTTAATCCAAATCTGAGCGCTACAGTTTAGGTGGGCCATATTTAATTTTTGCCGTAAATCAGTAAAAATGTGGATAGGTTTTTTTTAGCTGGTCTGCAAAATTTAATCTACTGGTCTAAGTTGCCTCTGTTACTGCAGATATGTTATAGAGCAGAAAGATATACTGTTCTGTAGGAAAAGATATTTATTAGAACTTGTTAAATGTTATTCATTTAGGTTAAAGGGGTTGACTCACCTCGTGTTTTCTAGGCTGCTGGGCAGAACACAAGACTGTGCAGTGATTGATGTCACCAGATTTCCTTCTCTGCGTGCTCGCTCCCGATGCGGCCATGGTGACTTGACCAAGCAGCATCCAGACACCACGGCACAGAGCAGAGCTCCAGAGCACACATCATACTGTAGGCAAAATCCTGTATGTAGGGGTTGTAATTTTTTATTTTACTAGTGCCATAAATTTTGAAAGCAGATGTATACACTCGACCACCAATCAATTTAGACCTCTCATCTGTTGTTTTATGGTGCTGGACAACAGGATCTTCCATTCTGGCACTTAGTTGGGGTCCCTGTCCTTCACCGAATTAACATTTGTCACCTACCCACTGGATAGGTGATAATTGCTTTTAACTGAAAAATCCCTTTAAATATTTATTTCAGGAAGACAAAAATGAAATAAATAAATCCACCCTTAAGGGTATGTTCACATGGCATAATTGCGGGGCGTATTTCTGCAATACGTCGGGAATGCGCCCCGCATTTACAGCAAATCATAGCTCTCATTGCGAGCTACATATTACCTGTCTTCCCTGACGCATATTGAACGCCGGGTGAAAGAAGTGATGTGTGACATGCCGGGGATAATAGAGGGGAATGGTGCCGCCCCCTGTCTTCCCCGCACTGTAGAAGTACGCGCTGGCCAGCGCGTACTTCTAAAACACCTGCCGTTTTGCAGCGTGCAAATGTGGGAAATGCCTTCAAATAACCATTAGTCATCTGATAAATCCCCTGCTGCTCCAGCTCTGTTCTCCTTGGTGGTGTTTATTTACTTGGCTGCATTGATGATATGCCTGTATATCACTGGCCTCAGTGGTCTTGTGCTGTACACAGTGGAAGCAAGTGATTGGCAGCAGTGGGTACCTGGGTATATTGGAGTTTATAGTCGAGTAAACAAAGACCAGTGGGGAGGAACAGGAACGGCTTCGCTGAAGTGACAGTGATTTTTTTTTGGGCGAATAATTGTTCATTTATTATTTTATGGTTTCACCCTTAGGCTATGTTCACACGGCTTATTTCGGGGCGTATTTACGGACGTATTTACGTCCGCAAATACGTCCCGAAATACGTTTCAAATACGTGTCACAAGTGTGGCAGTTTCGATCGGTAAATACATTCACATTTACCATGGTGATTTACTGCAAAATCGCCTCATAGTGACAGGGGACTTAATTTTACGATCGTATTTCGACGTATTACCCCGAATACGTTGCGAATACGCCTCGTTGTGAATGACGGGCGTATTTTACATGGAATCAATGTAATTATTGTTCATTATTTGAAACGTATTCGGAGTTTACGGACGTAATACGTCCGTAATCGCCCCAAATAAGCGTGTGAACATAGCCTTATGGTCATTTTTTTTTTTCAAATCTTGGAAAACCCAATTTATAGTGTTTTCACACACAGCGTTTTTGTGATGCAGCTTTTTCAACCAAAAGTATTTTTTAAAGGAGTGGAAAATATAAAGGGAGGACTTGTTCCTGCTTAATCCACTTCTGGCTTGGGCTTGAAAAACTGCCACCAGATTTGTCACCTCTTTTATTTTATGTATATTTAGTTCTTTATGTTTTTTGACCAGTGGTGGAGATTTTAGCAGAGGCAGGGAGTTTATCATTTCCATTAATTTGTTTTAAATAGACCATGAGTATCCACTATTGGTGGACAGTTAGAGCTTCCATGTTTTCTTGGTGGATCCTTTTCATTGCCTGCGAGAGAGAAGTTGCCATCTAAGTTCTGGTGAACAAGTAAAAGTTGCATCTTACTGAGATGCTGGTTTTAGTTCAGCTGTGCTTGTACACACAGAGCTACCTTGCCAGGATTTGAACATGCCATTTTCTTTTACTTTCTAAAGAAACTTCTGCTGTTGCCTATATTAGAACCACCTTCAATGTGTACATGTTACAGTTGTAGTGATTACAATAACTGGTAATACTAGTCTGATGATTCATCTGATGGGTCCTTCCATTATGTCCCCATAATTCAGATCACTGCTATTCAAAAATAATCCCCATCTATTGTTATTGATCTTATTACTCCTTCTGTACTAACTGAAGACAGCAAACGCAATCCAGCCTAGGGCAATGACATTATGGAGCCAAGCAATGAATTATTTAGTGTTTAAGTAATGATTGCATTCAGATCTCTCTCTTTCCTCTTAGGCTTTTGCACTATTTCCGAGGTCGACATCATCTTGAAGAGATCATGTACAATGAAAACATGCGCCGATCACAGCTATTAATGCTGTTTGATAAATTCCGGAGTGTATTGGTAGTGACCAACCATGAAGATCCTGTTATATCTGTCTTTCAGTCTGTCTTTCCTTGACTGATTTGCCAAATGCTGCTAATGTTTTACTTTTGTACATATTTTAATTTATTAAAGCACTAGTATAAAAATATGTGTGGTCTGTCTCCAAATATTACTATAAAGTGACCTATAGAAGTGTGTATAAGAGGAAAGATGTCTTCCTGTTACAACTGAGTTTTATACATTCGTACTATACAGTCTTTCAAGGAAAATTGCCGTACACAGCTTTTTCTCAATTTCCGTTCTGCATTTATGACAAATCTCACTGCAAAACAAATGCATATAAACTGGCTACCGAATAAGTGATCAGCTTGAACTGACATTATAATAAACACACGTATTTCTTAGGCTATGTTCACACGGCTTATTTGCGGGGTGTAATTACGCCCCGCAATCACACCGTGTGGACGGGGGCGGGAGGCCGGCACCTCGCCGGCCCATAGCCATTCATTACCAGCGGCGCGTATACACCTGCTTTCAACAAAGACACGTGTGAACCCTTTCATAAGACAATATTTCATTCATACCAGTCAAATTTCATGTTTCCTCTTATAGAAAGAACTACAAAGAGATTTATACAGGGTGTTTCACTTGCTATTTGACCCAATGAATTTCATGTAACTTTCAAAGTAATTGATGGAGGTCAGTTAAATTATGACACAGACATCTTTTGGTTTATCAGGAAAACTCAGCAAGTTTTGACATTTCCAGAATCGCCTCTTTGGACATTCAATAATGTTCTAGGGCAGGCACCCTCAAACTGCGGCCCTCCAGCTGTTGGGAAACTACATCTCCCATCATGCATTTATATAATCTATAACAATGGTCATAATGGGAGTTGTAGTTTCTCAACAGCTGGAGGGCCGCAGTTTGAGGATGCCTGTTGTAGAGATTACCTTTTTGTTTTGTTTGTTTGCGGATACTGAATGGTGAAAATCATAGCAAGTTTTGTATGGACATCTAATAATGTTTCAATTTTTTTTTTTTAACTAAAAGGTGAAATCATCGCAAGTGTTAAAATTTCCGACTGGCCTCCGCTGTGGATATTCAGTAATATTCCAATGGTTTCTAGTTAACCAGATACAGAATGGTTAATTTTGCCGGTGTTTTCCATACTCCAAACTGATGAATAAATTGAGTTTGGTCTTTATTAGCTTCATTTTCTGGTATGTCCAGACAATAAGTATACTGTATGTTCAACTGTGTTACGCTTCATATTGGACAATAAACCACAGGTAAAATGAATGTGGACCCCATAGCACATAACATGCAATCATTCAAGGAAAAAACTCCATCCACGCATGTAAAGAGGTAAGCCTGGCATCGCTTTTGTTCATACCGATTAAAATTTGGCACAGGGACAATGGCTCTATCTCCACCCCCTATCAAATCAATAATGGAACGAGGCAGGGTTGTCCCCTTTCTCCCCTCCTTTATGTGATAGAAATGGAATATCTATTGCAGGCAATTAGGGCCTCGGAGGATATCAAGGGAATATCTATCGGAGGGTCGGATTACAAATGCGCTGCGTTTGCTGATGACCTCCTGCTCTATGTTACTCAGCCCCTTCAGTCTCTCCCGGTCTTGTTGACTGTTATAGAGAAATATGGTGCCCTTAGCAACGTTAAAGTGAATGACTCTAAAAGTATAGCCATGAATATCTCAATGGATGCCCAAACTGTCAGGAATCTAGAGAAACAATGTCCCTTTAAGTGGGCTAAAGAGTCATTCGTTTATCTGGGTGTTAGGATCCCTGTCCAGAGCGAACGGATTTTTTAACTTAATTTCCTTCATCTCTTACAGACTCTCAAGAGAGATCTCACCAAATGGGGAGGGAAAGACTTCTCCTGGATTGGGAGAATTAACATTATAAAAATTTATATCTTGCCCAGACTTCTTTATTTATTTCAGACTATTCCGCTCCGTCTCCCAATCTCTTTTTTTCCGAGACTTCAATAAGAGTGTTAAAAACTTTGTATGGTCAAATAAAAACCCTAGAATCGCCAGATTTTTTAATCAGACCAAAAGGGGGGTTTGGCTCTCCCAGACATCAAAATGTATCATATAGCCTCCATTGCAGCTAGGGTATTAGACTGGTTCCACTGTAGGGCCACTAAGAGTTGAGTGCGGATGGAGGAGGATATCTGTGGCATACCTTTGTCTTCCATACCCTGGCTTGGTGCCCATCTTTTAAAAGGTAGAGCTTCCAGTCTTCCTTATGTGGCGATGGTCACCTCTTCGGCATTTAAAATATTTGGCCAACAATACCGTCTCTTTGCCCCTATGGTCTCCTTACCCCACTGAAGGGGAACTCGGCACTTAATATAACTGCATCATGCTTGTTGCATAGTGATGTCCAAAGGCTAATCCCAACCACTTTTAGGGATCTAATCTCTCCTTCAAGCATTTAAAAGATATGAGGATTGTGTCCCTATACAGGCCAGGTCCCCCAATGTTTGGATACAATTCATGCAGCTCAGACACTTCTATATGATTAATAAGAGTAAATTGGACTTGACTAGATCCTTGTCCAGGTTTGAGGAGCTTTGTGTACAACAACAACCCCCAAGGCATATGATATCAACTATATATAGCATGCTGATGGAGGTTTCTGCGGTAACATCACTGGCCTTTCAGTCTAATTGGGAACGGGAATTAGGTTGCACCTTTCAGGCGGAGGATTGGGCCAAGGCGTGCGTCTTGACACATAAAGCCTCTGTTTCCTGTAGGATTCAGGAGCTTAATTATAAGGTTTTAACCAGATGGTACAGAGTGCCTACGCTCCTGCATTCCATTTACCCTCATGTTCCGCCTACCTGTTGGCGATGTGGGTTAGCACCTGGTAACATGTCTCATGTCTGGTGGGGATGCGGGGAACTCCATCCCTTTTGGACTAAGGTAGTGGACCTTATTGAGATCATCACAGGATTTAAGATTCAAGATGATCCCTCGACTCTTCTCCTTCTCATTCTGCCTATGTCTATCCGGACTCTCAAGGGTAATTTGCTCGTTTTTTTTTATTGATTGCGGCAAAGGCTCTTATTCCTAGAAGATGGAGGTCTACTCAGCCACCTTCCATAGCAGAATGGTTTAAAGAGTTATTTCATTTGCAGAGGATGGAGGTTATTCGAGCTGATCAAACTTGTTGGAGCGCTTTAATAAAGTGTGGCGGGAGTGGATGACCGTCACAGCCTCTCCAGAATACCTTAATGTTATCTGATGTTCCCGTGGTTGTGGTACTGTTTTCATGGGACCGTTAAATTCTGTCACATCCTGTGTTCTGTTGTGGGATGGTGGGGGTGGGATCCGGCCGAGTCCGAAATTTTACAAGAATATACAATTTCTCAGTTACTTATTTTGTTGGTAATCTGTTGGTTTGTTCTAGATCCTGTATCTCTCACAGTTGTTAAGCACGGACTTATGAGGATAAGGCTTTATGTAATGCTTATGTTATCTTTATCTTTTGATGATTTTTTTGTTACCGCTGTCCCTCCTTTTCCTTACTCCCCTTTCCTTACCTTCCCTGTGTAAGAGTTATACTCCACTATTAAGCCTTATGTATATTCTTGATTTGAACACGTTTCTACAAGTGCTTTTGTTGGATTGTGTATTTTTTGAATAAAGTTGTGTTGAAAAAGAAAACAAATTTGGCATATGTAAATTCCAATTCATAGCAAAATATAGCCACACTGGCAGGTTTTGGTAAAATCTACCCTGTTCGTATTATACACAGCACATAACACCACTTCAGAAGTCAGAACACCTACTGACTAGGGCAGTTAACAGATGGCTTTCACTTTGTGCATGCATGAATGCCAAACATTTTTTACACTTCCTCTTGTTTTTTATACAGTCATGGCCAAAAGTTTTGAGAATGACACAAATATTATATTTTCACATGATCTGTTGCCCTCTGGTTTTTATGTGTGTTTGTCAGATGTTTTTTTTATCACATACAGAAATACAAGTGCAATCATATTATGATTAACAAAAGCTTTTATTGACAGTTAGAATGAGTTAAAGGGGTTTTGCCACCATGTAATGTTGACGTGGGAACCTCCAAAATGGGTATTTAATCACTTTTCTAAATATATGTGATTAAAAAAATTGAAAACTCTGAGAGCTACAGCATTTCTCAATCCCCCTTGGTTACCACAAAGCTTCCCCTAGTCACGACCCAGGAGCTGAAAGGCCGGGCTTGCGTGAATCACTTCTTATCTGATGACAGGCAAAATGAATGGTCTTTTAAGGCACCGGGTAGCAATATGTTTTCTTTTGTATACAGAATAACTAGCTGTAGTGTTATTAGATCCCTGCTTTATCTGATGAAGCCGCTTTCAAGCTGCTGTGTAGAATAGGTGTTCTCTTTTGTATACAGAATTCACAAGTTATAGTTTGATTATTTGAGTGAACATGTCACTGGATCCCCTTATGCAGGCTCTGTGCTCTGGCTGTGTGTGTCTGTGTGCGTCTCTGTCTCTCGCTCCGTGATTTGTTTACATTACATTAGCTTCTTAGCAGATAAGGTTTCTCCTGACAGTGCAGTGTATGAGCCTGTGTCTTGCTGTATTGAATCCACTGTTGTACTGTTTATTAGTTCACTTAAGTTTTGAGATGCTCCCTTGGATTCCTCACTCCCCCCTCCCCTCTCCCTCTCTCCACTGCAGCTTCATGACTCAGCGTGATTTGTTGACATTCTGCCTGGGCTAAGCTGAAAGGTAAGAATCTTTGTCTCTCGGCAAATCCCCTTTAATGCAGCAAGTCAATATTTGCATTGTTGACCCTTCTTCTTCAGGACCTCTGCAATTCTCTCTGGCATGCTCTCAATCAACTTCTGGACCAAATCCTGACTGATAGCAGTCCATTCTTGCACAATCAATGCTTGCATTTTGTCACAATTTGTTGTTTTTTGTTTGTCCACCCGTCTCTTGATGATTGACCACAAGTTCTCAATGAGATTAAGATCTGGGGAGTTTCCAGGCCATGGACCCAAAATCTCTATGTTTTGTTCCCTGAGCTATTTAGTTATCACCTTTGCTTTATGGCAAGGTGCTCCATCATTCTGGAAAAGGCATTGTTGATCACAAAACTGATCTTGGACAGTTGTGAGAAGTTGCTCTTGGAGGACATTCTGGTACCATTCTTTATTCATGGATGTGTTTTTAGGCAAGACTGTTAGAGAGCCGATTCCCTGGGCTGAGAAGCAACCCCACACATGGTTTCTGGATGCTTTACAGTTGGCATGAGACAAGACTGGTGGTATCGCTCACCTTGTCTTCTCCGAAAAAGCTGTTTTCCAGATGTTCCAAACATTCGGAAAGGGGATTCATCAGAGAAAATGACTTTACCCCAGTCCTCTCCCTGTACCTTTGGCAGAATATTAGTCTGTCCCTGATGTTTTTTCTGGAGAGAATTGGTTTCTCTGCTGCCCTCCTTGACACCAGGCCTTGCTCCATGAGTCTCCGCCTCACAGTGAGTGCAGATGCACTCACACCTGCCTGCTGCCATTCCTGAGCAAGCTCTGCACTGCTGGTAGCCCGATTCTGAAGCTGAAACACTTTTAAGAGACGGTCCTGGCGCTTGCTGGTCTTTCTTGGGCACCCTGGAGCCTTTTTGACAACAATGGAACCTCTCTCCTTGAATTCCTTGATGATGCGATAGATTGTTGACCGAGGTGCAATCTTTCTAGCTGCGATACTCTTCCCTGTTAGGCCAGTTTTGTGCAGTGCAATGATGACTGCACGTGTTTCTTTAGAGATAACCATGGTTAACAGAAGAGAAACAATGATGCCAAGCACCAGCCTCCTTTTAAAGTGTTCAGTGAGTGGTGTGATTCTTACTTAATCATGACAGATTGATTTCCAGCCCTGTCCTCATCAACACCCACACCTGTGTTAATGGAGCAATCACTGAAACGATGTTAGCTGGTCCTTTTAAGGCAGGCCTGCAATGAAGTTGAAATGTGTTTTGGGGGAAAAAGTTCATTTTCTAGGCAACTATTGACTTTGCAATTAATTGCTGTTAAGCTGATCACTCTTTATAACACTCTGGAGTATTTGCAAATTGCCATTATAAAACCTGATGCAGTAGACTTTGTAAAAATTAACATTTGTATCATTCTCAAAACTTTTGGCCATGACTGTAGACCATGGTATGTCTGTGTCAAATTTAATTAAATTAGGGAAATTACTTTGAATGTTACAAGAAAAAAATTGGGCCATATAATGAGTTAAAGATCCTGTACTACTCATATTGGGAGTTGTGGTTACAGGCAGCCAGAATTTATAACTAGAGGTCTGGTTACTTGGTTGAGAAACATGTATATAGATTACAACCCAGTTATTGACATCATTCAAAGTGTAGTTTTAAAGATATTTAAATGAACAAAAGTGAAATTATCATTTATTGTTATACTTGATTTACTAAGTAGTGAAATGTTAAAATGAAAAAAGTCTCAGTGGGTGGTCAGAAAAGACTGAATACATATAAGCATTACACACTCAGGAGTTAAACATAAGTAAATTTATATTGTCACTTGAGTCAACTCAAATGTTGGAAAACTGCTGTAATGGGCTGGGCGGAAGATTGTACTCTTGGAGCAAGCAGTGCATAACCAATAAGTATACAGTACAAGTAATATTGAATTAATGAATTATATGTGAGGCATCCAAAAACGGTGAAAAATGAGAGGTCTGGGAAGAATTCCACAACAGCACAGCCAGTTATTGCTCGAATGCTTTCTCATGTCGTGAACAAGAATCATGAATTTGTTTGTCTGCTAATGTCATGGTGTGAATCACAATATGGACGCCGGCCAGCTTCTCCATACTGTCCACTAACTGCAGTATTACAATGTATGATTCTATATTCAATTAGATGTCACATATTCCATCTACCTAGCAAAGTGTATGGTTAAGAAAAACAACAGCTGCACAGAAACCCACCATGGTGCCAAAAATGCAACTGTCATTTATCCCCCTCCCAAATTCCCTGCCAGTGTGTTCATTTTATAACATTTGGGTGTGGAGTATGTGACCTCATATTGATGAAATCAATAAGAGTGGAGGGGGAATAGCACTTTTCTTTTGTCCATAGAAATGTCTACATTTCAGCAGAAGAAAAAATACAACGGCTGCAGTTTGCTGAATGCAAATAATAGTTCAGAAAATTAGTTGTATTCTCCGTCATTTAATATCACACACCCTTAAGAGCAATCTATGGACAGGGTGAAAGGAGAGAACGTGAAATTAGGGTGTGCTAAGAAAATATGTCTCAAACGGACCAGGATCAGGGGCGTGACCCTCATCGGTGCCAAGAGTTTCAAAGATTTTGTGTAGGATATTGCAGGAAAACTTAGTAGGTATTTTTAAAGTTTCATTTTAATATTTAGACTCCAGGCTGCGACTGAACTAAAGGTGGAATTAAATAAATAGTCAAGTGTGATAAGACTTTTAAAAACCTCCCTACCACTCCCCATTGTGCTTAAAGGGGTTTTGCCACGATGTAATGTTGACGTGGGATCCTCCAAAATAGATATATAATCACTTTTCTAAATATGTGATTACAAAAATTGCAGTCTGAGAGAGCTACAGGCTGCCTTACCTGCCCTTAGTTACTTAAAAGCTTCTATTAGATAGGACCTTACAAGAGCTGGCTTGCGCAGAGCACACTTCTTATCTGATGAAAGGGAGCTGAAGAAGCTTTCAAGGAGCCAGGTAGAAATATGTTGTCTTTTGTATACAGAATCCACTAGTTGTAGTGTGATTATCTGAGTAGATCCCTGCTTTATCTGAACGCAGGGAACATGAAGAAGCTTTCAAGCTGCTGTGGAGAAAAGGTGTTGTCTTTTGTATACAGAATCCACTAGTTGGTAGTTTGATTATTTGAGTGAACATTTCACACGATCCCTTATGCATGGCTCTGTGCTCTGGCTGTGTCTCTTTGTTTACATTAGCTTCTTAGCAGATAAGGCACGTCCTGGCAAAACCCCTTTAAATAGAAAATTAACCCATACTTATCTCTCCAGGGCTCCAATGTCCCCCCCCCATCCCTCACCGATGGTGTCACATTCATGGATCACATGATGCTGCAGCCAATCATTTACCTCTATGGTCACAAATTGGTTGCAGCATCATATGGTCCATGAATGTGACAATCAGTGGGGCTCTGGAACATTAGTGATGGGCGAGGCTAGTATGGGTTAATTTTCTATTTTAGCACAGTGGGAGGTGGTGAGGGGGTTTCTAAAAGTCTTGGAAAACCCCTTTCAGAAACATTAATACAAAAAACATAATTAGACTCCAGGGTTTTTCACCTTTGGATACTTGTGTCCACAGAGCTAGACTACGGGCCTCATTTATCAAAACTGTCTAAGGCTATGTTCACATGGTGCAATTGCGGGGACGTATTTCATCCGCAATTACGCCGTGTGCGCGGGGAGGAGGGGGCCGGGGGGGAGGGCAGCCCACCGGCCCCATAGACATTCATTGACATGTCACTTCTCTCCCGGCTCGGCATATTGTGCGAGCAGGGAGAGGAGACTTAATCCATAGTTCTCTATGAGAACTGTGGATTACTGTAATTATTGGGACACATCTCGCCCCGTATTTAGCGCAGTACGCCGCGAAATATGGGGCGAGATACGTCCCAATAATTGCCATGTGAACATAGCCTAACAGTAAAACAGTCTGTTGCCCATAGCAATCAATCAGAGCTCGGCTTCCATTTTTCCAGAGCAGTCTGAAAAATGAAAGCTGAGCTCAGATTGGTTACTATTTTACTGTAGCATTTTACTGCTACAGTTTTCAAAAATGAGGCCCTATGCGCATGGCTAGAGGTTGGTATCATAAATCTGTAGGTGCACCATATACTTCCTTATCTGTATTAAGGCACACATAAGAGCATTGCATCATTTATTGTTTTACATTGTGAGCCCTATGTGACAAGTTGGATGCGTAATGTTATTTTATGCACAAGGCTGAAAGTTAAATTTTTCCAGCTGTAGTAGACTATTATCTCCAACATGGAGGTAAAACATCGTATTACGAAGTTCCATGTTTGTAAGCCTGGAAAAAAAAAATCGGGATCAAATCATGTGGTTGGCACATGTGGATGATACCACACGCATTTACGGTGGCCTAGGGCCGCACATTTGTGGTATTGGTAGCAAATTGTTGAGGCCATTGGACACCACTACACATACGGCTGCCGAACCACATAAACCTGTCCTAACCTAATGGCAGTCAGTGCAGCTATTGTGTAGACAGTGGGTGAGTCAAGGTGCCAGTTATTCTAATAAATGCACCAAAAATACATCTTAAATCTGAGGAACATGATTTTTAAAAGCATTTTAATAAGTTTCTGTGCATCTTTAACCCTTTCCTGACAGACGGTCATAATAATATGGCTCTAAATTTTTTTCCTTCTTGCCTTTTTCCACCTACATAGACATATGAAGGCTTTTATTTTGCGGGACAAGTTGTAATTTCTAGTAGTGTTATTCATCGTACCATAGACTATACTGGTAAACCGCAAAAAAATTCTAAGTGGGGCAAAATGTGATAAAATAAAGTACTTGCGCCATGTTTGCTTTTTATTTTTTTACGGCGTTCATTCTTCCATCAAAAATGATGTGCTATCTGTATTCTACAGGTTGATACGTATCCACCAATATCAAACATTTACGGTTTCCGTTTTGTTTTGGTTGAAGTTTACTTTTTATTGCTAGCAGTTTGGAATGCATGCAACTTTCTTGATCACTTTTATTCCAGTTTTTATGGGACGTGTAATGACCAAAAAACCGCAATGTTGGCGCTCGGAAATTTTTTTCTTCTACGGTATTCAGCGTACGGGATAAATTATGTTATATTTTAATAGATCAGACTTTTTCGTACATGGTGATAGCAAATATTTGTAACTTTTTTATTTTATTTTTATTTATAAAATGAAGAAAGGGCGGACTTTTCTATTTTTTTTTTACACTTTAAAACTTTTTTAATTTAACTTTGAATCCCACTAGGGTGCTTCACCACTAGGGGGCACAATAATATCTTCAACCTAATGCATTGTATATACACTGCATTAGGGTGTACAAAGATGGGGCCAGAAGTGGGGAAATCGAAAACATGGCAGAGATGGAAGCCTTCACAAGGCTTCCAGCTGCCATGTTCAGCCATCGGGAGCCCGCAATTTTGCCGTGGGTGTCCCGATCGCAGTGAGGAATGGTGCACGGCCCCATTGCTCATCGCTGCAATTACCCGGCAGCTGTGTGGTGGACTACAAAGCCGCTTACCGGCACTATGACATAGTCATAAGTCGGTAAGGAATTAAAGAACGTCTTCCACAATATAAGGGTATGTTCACACGGCGTGTTGAATCCATGTTTTGGACCCTAAATGGACCCAAACATGCATCTAACAATGTGCAGTGTGATTTCACATTGCTTTCAGGCGAGTGATCGTGTTTACTTGCGTCTTTGTGATGCGTGTTTCGGATCCATTCCAAGAATTGATCCATTTGACGCAGCAGGCACCTTATCTAAAACTGTCCGGTACGTTTCTGCTGCAGCCAAACACGCACCTGCCTGTTAGATGTGATTTACACAGCGCTTTTGAATGCGTTTTTCGGATCCAAAATACGGATCCAACGCGCCGTGTGAACATACCCTAATGGGTTTTTTTCCCCTTCGGTGCTGCTGCAAGGAAACGTAACACTTCTTGGTAAATTCTCTAGCGGCTAACAGCTGGGGATCTAGCAGGACACTAACTGGGATCAACTTATTTTTGTGGAATTACTCTACCAAAAAAGGACTGTAAAAGGCTAGAATTCCCAGAGAATTACAACCTGCATCCATATCTGTATTTTCCCAGTATGATTGGAAAGCTCAAAATGATATGTTAATATATTTTTGGGTGCCATTCGAATTCTTGAAAATATTCCGTAAATTGCCTCAATATCCGCAACAATATCAAAGTCGAAACCACAGGAGGGGCTAATCCGATTTAAGAAAACATTTGGCCAGTTCATTCAATTCTAGCTTCCAGTAATTTTGATGAATAAGGAGGTGCTGGCAGCTGTATCAATAGATATTTTATTCTGGTCTTGTCCTCCGAGACAGAAAGGCAGGGCACGTTACAATTTATGAAATATTTAAGCTCCTTCAGAAGGGACAATGTACCCTTTGCTCAGTGTGTTATTTGTAAACATTTATTAGGTGCTCCCAATACTGCGCAGTGAGAAGAGGACGTGATGAAAGGGTGAGAAATGCACTGCAATGTTGTGCATTATTTTGCAAGAGCAGATACAATTTAAAAGTCAAACAAGAAAGCAGAGCGACACAAGGGGGTTAATAGCACACTCCACTCCGTATTCAACAAATGATGTTAGTTATACTTTGATGGACTCTCTAAAACTCCCTTCTATGCAGGTGGTGCTCAGTCAAAAAGTAAATATCGCAATGTCCAAGTATAAAGAAATGTGGCCATCCGTCCTAATGTTACTTTTAAGCCGCTGACTTAAATAAAGGCGGTTTTACGCTGGATTTGGTGAGTGCCGCCCTAATCTTTTTCTTTATACTTGGACAATATAAAAGTCATAACTAAAAGGGTTTTCCCATCTCTGACACTTCTGCCGCCTCCACATACGGCTTTGTGCATTAGAAAACAGAAAAGTGGTTGCATCTGTGCTGCTCTCTCTATGCACTTCTATGGAAGTAACTTCACTTCTGTGGATATGCCATACTTGTCAGAAGTGTGAGTATCCCTACAAAGTTTGTTCGCAGTTCTCTGTAGCTTTGGGGCTAGGCTACGTGAGTGGAAAGCCGCATGTGGCCAAAACTCACCCCCATGCAGCTGCCGCCTGAGTTTGACAAGCTCTTGTGTGGCTGCTTGCAGCTGCATCATGGCTGTGACAACACTTTGCTGTGTGGTTTCATTGTTAGGGTATGTTCACACGGCTTATTTTGGCGTGCATTTTGCCGCCTGTTATGCGATATATGCAGCAAAATGCGCGCCGCAATTATGGTAATCCATATCTCTCTCAGAGAATTATGCACTACGGGTCATCCCTCCACGCGTACAACACGAACGTATTGTACGCCGGGAGATAAGGGACACGTTAATTGCTAGTGGCGAATATGTGCTGCCGGCAATGAATGTCTCTGGGGCCGGCGCCCCCATGCTTTGGAAAGACGCGGTTCAAAACACCCAGCGTATTGCGGCGCATATCCGTGTAAACATACCCTTAGACTCAGCCCATCTGTGCTTCCATGTTGTTCATACTGTATAGTTATTAGTCTACAGTAGCTACAGGTATCTTAGTAATTATATCAGGATATGTGTTGCCATTAAATCGTTTCCATGAATGTTGCTATACATAAGTTTTTACATTCGTTTCTGCAGTTTTGTCCCGCACACTGACACTCTTGGTGTCTTTAATAGAGAAACGCAGAGGCTTCCGAGTCCATTCCCCAGCATTATTATCCTTCCGTGCAAAAATTTAAAAATTTTTCCTCCTCCAAAACTTCTGGCCCAGCTTCGAGCCACGGGTCTGGGCCCCTGCAAAAGGGTTTTCGGTCAAAGCACTTTTCAAAAAAGCAAAAAGCCTGGCACGTTTGAGGGGCCCATTACAAAGTTCTTTATCTTTTAGTAGCTTCTGTATATTTCTTTTGACACTTCTGAGCTCTCTCATTTCATCGAGACCTTCAATGGGTTCTAGGGAGCGAAGAAGGACGGCAGCTCCCTCTCCTACAAAGAGAAGACATTGCACAAAATTCTAACCTTATTAAGATCATCCCACTTAATGTCATCGTCATGGCTTTTACTTCAGCACCCAAAAAAGTGAAAATTTTGAAGCCATATGAGGAATTGACAAGAAGAGCATGTGAACATATAACATGACCATCAAATAATTAGAGCTGTATGTGCCACAGTCACAGCTGGCTGATACTCTGTCTTATGTCGGGGCGGATCCAACCGGGGCAAGAATTCTCTTTTTTAGTATAATTTTGTCCCCAGTTGGGGCCCTTTCTGGAAAAAAAACCCCAAAAAAAATTTTTAAAATGGAAATATTAAAAACTTTTTTTTTCGGGGGGAAAAACCCCCAAAAAAAAAGGGTTCGCCCCCCCAAAAACCCCCCCCCCCAAAAGGAGACCAAGGGGGAATTTTTGCTTTTTTTTTTCCATTTTTTTCGTTCTTTGGTTTCCCCCGGCCGGCGGGTAGCCTGGGGGCGGAAAACGCTTTTTATCCCCGGGGGGAGCTTTTCCCCCCGGGCCTGGGGGGGGGAAGGGGAACCCCAAAAAAGGAAAGGGCAAAAAAAAGAAGCCTTTCCCCGGGTTGTCGGGGCGGGGGCCCCGGGTGCCCCGGGCCCTGCCCTGGGTGGGCATGGGGGCCCCCCGGCATCGTGACTGACAGTTGTCATAGGAACCAGTAACAACAACTGTGCATTGATTTCTATTGAAAGAGAGATCTAAAGATCAGTCATTAAACCCCCTAGGGGAAAAGTAAAAAAAAAAATGTGAAAAAGTAAAAAAAAAAAAAACATGAAAAACAAAAAACAAAAAAAAAAATAAAAAAAAACACGAACACCGCCTTTTTTTCCCCTTTAAAAAACCCAATCCCCCCAAAAAGAAAAAATAAATAAAGTACCCATATTTGGAATCTTTGGTGCGTAACGACCTGCCCAAAATCTGTATGTTAATTTTACCCGTAGGGGAAACGCCTTTTAAAAAAAAAAAAAAAAAACAACACAGAATTAAATTTTTTCACCCCAGCAATAAAAGGGAAAAAAAAAGTGATAAAAAAACGCCAAAAAACCCAAGGGGTGTCCCAAATTAAAACGTCATTCATCCCCAAAAAAAAAACCTAACAAAGCTCTGTATCGGAAAAAAAAAAAATAGGGGCTCTCAGAAGATACAAATGCAAAAAAAAAAACTTTACACACTAATAACATTTTTTTTTTTTTAAAGTGTTCAAAAATAAAAAAAATTTAAAAATTTGGGTATCGCCATAATCATCGATCCCAGAGTAAAGCTAACTTATTACGGATACTGAAAACAGTGAGGCCTTTTAAAAAAAAAAAAAACACTACAGGATTGCAGTATTTTCTTAAACTCTGCCTTCCAAAAACAGATTTAAAATACAAAAAGCTTGCCCCCCCCAAAAATGATCCCAATAAAAACTCAACTCATCCCGCAAAAAAACAAGCCTGTATACAGCCCCAACACAGAAAAAAAAAAAAAATTTAGGGCTCTAAAGACAGGGCAAGAAAAAAATGGTTTTCCCCCTGTTTGAAAAAAATGTTTTTTATTGTATAAAACATAAAAAAAAAAAAAAATATACAAATTGGTTTTTGCTGTAATCTACGTATTACTGGAGTAAAGCATGTCTATCAAACCCAAATTGACGCTATAAAAAAAAAAAAAAAAAAACCTACCGGATTGCTGTTTTTTTTCAAAACCCCTCACAAAAACCCCTTAAAAAAAAGTGAAAAAGTGTTTTATCCCCCCCCAAAAATGGAACCAATAAAAGCTAAATTCACCCCGCAAAAAACAACCCCATACACAGCCTGAAACCAGCAAAATAAAAAAGTTATGACTGCAGAAAAGGAAACATAAAAACCAATTTTTTTATAGAAAAAATTCTATTGTTTAAAAGTAATAAAAACATAAAAAAATTTATACCATTGCAATTGTACCGACCCCATAGTAAAGTTTCACTCATTTACATTGCCCCGGCAAAAATAAAAAAAAAATGGTGGAACTGGTTTCTCCCCCCCATTTTCAGGGCCCCAATGCTAAAAAAAAAACGATGGAACACCTGTGCACCCAAAATGCCAATACACCCCTAATGAGACCCTAGGGTGTTGAACCCAAAATGGGTGACTTCGGGAAGGTTTCCCCTGTTTGGTACTTAAGGGCTTTCAAAATCACAGGGCCCCACAAAATCGCGTTCCAAAAGCCAAATACCCTCCCTCCTTTTACCCCCTGCCATGCGCCCAAACAGCAGTTTACACCCACATGTAGGGTTTTGCCGAATTGGAAGAAATTGCTTAAATTTTTTGGGGTTCTTTTTTTCCAGGATCCTTTGAAAATATGAAACTTTTTAAGCTAAAATTGGTTTAAATGGAAAAAAATTTTTTAATTTTACGCCTAAGGGAAAAATTTTTTTGGAAAATCACCTTGGGCAAATTTACCACAACACAACCTGTGTGAGTATAGGGGAGTTTAAAGGGTTTTAGACCTTGGGGCCCCAAACCTGAAATGGCCCTAACAAAATTGCATTAAAAAGAGCCCCCAATCAGTAGGTGCTCCCCTATTCTGGGGCTTTGGTTCCCCAAAATAATGCACTGGGGGGCCACATAGGGATTTCTAAAAAGGGCAGACCTGGGGGAAATGATTAACATTGCATTTACCTAGTACATTTACCTTTTCCCAGTGAATAATGGATAAATATTGAAAATCGCAAAATAGTGAAATTTAGAAATTTTCACCCCACTTTGCTTTAATTTCTGTGAAAAACCAAAGGGGTTAAAAACCCTCCTAAACCTGTTGTAAATTTTTTAAGGGGTCGTTTCTTAAAAGGGTCATTTATGGGGTATCAAAACACAGGTCCCAAAGCCCGTCAAAAACTGGAACTGGCCCCTAAAAAAAATGTATATTGCAAATTTTCTTGAAAATCTAAAAAATTACTACAAATTTCTAAGCCCTTTTAAGAAATTAAAAAAAAGAAACATAAAAAAAGTTTTTTAAATAGTTGTTTTTTTTTTATCGCCCCAAATGACCTCCCCCGATTTTTCAAATTTTTATAAAATTTTAAATATTTTTCAAAAAAAAAAAAGGGTTTGATGGATAAATTTTCTTATAACTTAAAGCCAATGTGTCACGAAAAAACCCAATTCAAAAAATCAATGGAAAAGGTTTAAAAGTGTCAAAAAATTTATTTTCAAAATAAAGTGGAAAATGCCCAGATTTCAAAAATGGGGGCTGTGTCCGAAAGGCCCCAAAACGTCTGGGCCCTTTAAAAAGGGGTTTTTAAAGTTCTGAAAGCTTTGTGCACTACGTTTTTAAAATTTTATGCTAGTCCTTGTAACGGAATAGCATAGCTTTATCCCAAATTCACGTTATAGAATAAAACCCAAAAATTTTTTTTTTTTTTTTTAAAGACCCGGGTTTCCCCAAAAACTGCTAAGGGCTTTTTTTTTTACAGAAAAAGTTTTTTTAAAAAGAATTTTTTTTTGGCGGAAAAAATTTTTTTTTTTAAAAATTTTGGGGCCAAAAATGAAAAATGTTAACATTATTCTATTTTGGGGGAACCTTTTTCCTTTTAAATGCTTTAGAAATTTAAATTACTTTTGCACATTAGAAACATGTATTTCTTGTTGTGTTGCAATCTGACTTTTCTTTAATCTTTTTTTTTTTTTCCATTGAAGAAGCTGAACTTGAGAGATGAAGTGTAGTTTTTAATTTTTGTTTAATGCAAACTATAAGAGGAGAATGCAACTTTTTGGTGGAAATGTTTAAAAAAAAAAAAAAATTAACTGTTTTTGAACCTTTTTTTTTTTTTAAAACCACACAATAGGGGACTAGACCCTGAGTTGCTTACTTTGGGGTTTTATATGGCGGGGTTCACTTTTTGGGGCCCCCCAGGGTATAAAACTGTAAGTCAAAGAAATTTTTTGTTGCCATAGAAACCCAAACGAGCTTGCCTTTAAATTTCATATGTACTCTAAAAAAAGGGGTGTTTCTGTTTTGTTTGCTATGGGGAAAAAAAAAAGTTTTAAAGCCCCAAGCAGTTTTATACATGCCCCTTTTTTGGTTTTTTCCCCAATTTTGCAAACCATCAGGGAATTGAAAAAAAAAAAGGCCCCCCGGCCCAAAAAAGGGGCCACAACGTAGCTGCGGGGGCCAATAGATAGTAATAAAATTTAAAAGTTTTCCCTTTTTGGGAATATTTGTGCGCTTTTTGGGCCAGCAGTACACCCTTTTTATGGGGGCAAACAATGTGGGCCCTGCCCGCTTTTGTTTCTTTTCATTAAGAGTTTTAAAACCATGGAAAATTTAGAGTAAAATAGTCCTTTGGGCTTTGAAACTGGTTTTCATTGTTTTTCCCAATTTAAAGTGTTGCATAAGGGAAATCATGGGTTCCCTTTAAAAAAGCCCTTTAAACTTCCCGATGGAAACTTCATCAAAATACATCCCAAAAAATCTGGTAGAGGGTTAAATGGTTGGGTTCTGTAATTGCTACATTTCTTTCTGTCCTTTTTCCCCCTTTGGGAATGTAAAGCTTCATTTCCCCCCCAAAATAAGATTTTTGTTTTTTACAATCCGCCCACGAAGTTCCGTCCCATCTGGGAGCCTGCGGACCAAAATCTGAGAAACAAACCACAGAAGCAAGATTCTGTTCACATTTAATATTTTAAAAAAGGGAAAAACATATTTTTCAATTAAAATTTGCCACCTAGATAAAAGCCTGCTGAGTCTTGGAAGATACCACAGTAAAATTTAGGGTTAAACCCAAAGACTTTTTTAAATTTCGCCCAAATTACCCCGGGGGTGATGGAAAGGGTTGCCCCTGGAAAAAAAATTTCCCCCCCTCCATTATCAGTGGGCCCCTACCTTTTTGGGGGGTTGTAGCCCCTGTCTCTGCCAACTTTTTTTGTCCGTGTGTTTGTGTTTCCCTTTATTTATGCCTTCCTATTCCGTTCCGTCTTTGGAACCCTCAGTAGAAATGTGAGTTTCCCCCCCAACCAAGTGAACGTGATTTTTTGGGAGGGAAAGGGTACTTTTTCCCTGGGCCCCCCCTGGGAAATTCCCCAAAAAAAAAAAAAAAAAAATCTTAATTTGAGTTTGCAAACAATAATAAAAGACAATTTTTTAAAAAAGGGCCCAAATTTTGTGTTACATTAAGGGATTTGTTTTCCCCGGGTTAAACTTCGGGGACGTTAAATTCGCCGCAGTTACGCCCCTGTGGCCGGGGGCGGGGAGGGGAGGGGGGGCGGCACTTCCGGGGGCCCCTAGAGAATCATTTTAAACCGGGGGCAAGTATAGCCGTGGTTAAAATTTAAGTGATTTATCCCCCTTTGGGTATTCGCCGAAACAGGGGGGAAACCCGACGTTAATCCATTTGTTCCCCTTTTGGAAAAAAGTGGTTTCCCTAGTTAAGGGGGCGGATTTTTGCCGTAATTGCCGCACTTCCCGGGGTAATTACGGAAAGAAAAAACGTCCCGCAGGGTTGCCCAAAGTGAACTTTGGCCCAAGATGTTTTTAAAAAATCACCCTGGGTTTTTTTCCCAATTTTTTCCGTTTTTAGTAGCCCCCCCACAATACACCCCTACAGTAATAAAATCCCCAAACCCCCGGGAAGCTGGTCCATTCGGGGGGGAAAAAACAAATTTAAATTTTCTTTACGTTTTAAAAAGACAAACAAACGGTTTCCCGATTTTTATACAAAAACTATATTAATTTAAAAAACTTTCAAACAAATTTTTAAACTGGTATTGAGATCCTTTATGGGCAAGCGATAAGTAAGAGTAAACTGTGAGGAAGGACCCCCGGGGCATCCAAACATGGGCCTAAAATTTCCTCAAATTTTTCGAAGGCATTTCCCTTTTTTTGTAGACACCCCCTTTTCCCGCCCGATTATCTTGGGTTTAATTTGGCAAATATTTTCCCCGCAATGGTTGGGAAAAAGAGGACGCTTTCCTGTAGTTTTTAAACAGAAATTTAAAAAGTTGAAAGCTTTTCTGCAGTTATTTCCCGCCCCCCCTCTTCAAACATTGAAAAAAAAAATGAAGACTTGTGTTTCTGTATTTGTGTTGGAGTATGAAGTACCGTATATAAATTTAAGTATAAACCCACCCGGAGTATAAGCGGGCACCCACTTTTTCCAAAAAAACCGGGGAAAATTATTGATCGGGTATAAACCTAGGGGGGAAAATGAGGGTATCTGGGAAATTTTTAAAAAAAAATTTGATCCAAAAAATTTCATGGCAGATTAGGGGTTTAATGTCCCCCCTAGGGGAGTATGGTGGTATAAGCCGTTTAATGTCCCCCATAGGGAGATTTTAGGGGCCCGCTATATGTCCCCATAGGCGGTTTTTTGGGGTTTGGGATAGGGGCGTTATAGGGAAAGGGATAAATTCCCCCCCGGCAGGGTTTTTTAGGCAGTAAAAGGTTTCCCATAGGTAGGTGTAGGGGGGTATAGGTCCTATAAGGGAGGCTGTAGGCCCGGGTATAGGGAGGTTTTAGGTCCTATAGGTAGGCTGGTTTTTGAAGGGGATAGGTCCCTTTTGGTAGGTGTTGGCAGGTTTTAGGGAAAGGGATAGGGGCCCCCTTTGGTAGGCCCTTTTGGCAGGGGTTTGGGTTTCCCATAGGTAGGTGTAGGAGGGTAAGGTCCCATAAAGGGAGGTGTTGGGAGGGGATTTGGGAGGTATAGGGCTCATAGGTTTGGGTGTAGGCGGGTATAGGGAGGGGTTGGTTCAAGGTGGCGTAGGGAAAGGGTTTTAGGCAGGTTTAGGTTCATAGGTAGGTGTAGGGAGGGTATTGGCAGGTATAGGTCCTATAGGTAGGGTGTAGGCAGGGTTTGGGTTTTATGGTTTGGGTGTAGGCCCGGGATAGGTCCTATAGGTAGGTTGTAGGGGGGTTATAGGGGTTTTAGGTCTATAGGTGGCTGTGGCAGGGTATGGTCCTTTAGGTAGGCTTTTAGGCAGGGGGGGTTTTTTGGCAGGTATAGGCTCAAGGGGAGGCTGTTGGCAGGGTTAGGTCCTATTTGGAGGCAGTAGGAGGTTATAGGAAAGGGATAGGTCCTATAGGAAAGGTGTGGCAGGGTATAGGTCCTTTTAGGTTGGCTGTAGGGAAAGGGTTTTAAAGGGCCCATAGGTAAAGGGGTTTGGCAGGGTATGGATGTATAGGGTCTTAAGGTAGGCTGTAGGGCAGGGTTAGGGAGGTATAGGTTTCATAGGTTGGCTGTAAAGGGAGGGTTTTGGGAGGTATAGGTTTTATTGGAGGCTGTAGGCAGGTATAGGGGCCCCCAAGGGAGGCTGTAAGGCAGGGTTTAGGCAAAGGGATAGGTCCTAAAGGTAGGGTGTGGCAGGGGGATAGGGGAGGTTAGGTCCTTAGGTAGGGCTGTAGGCAGGATATAGGAGGTATAGGTCCTATTGGGAGGCTTAGGCAGGGTATAGGTCCTATAGGTAGGGGTGTAGGGAGGGTTTTGGGAAAGGGATAGGTCTTTATAGGTAAAGGCTGTAGGCAGGGTAAAAGGCAGGTTATAGGTCTCATAAAGAGAGGGTTGGGGAGGGGTTTTAGGCAGGTATAGGTTCATAGGTAGGTGTAGGCCCGGGTTTTAAGGAAAGGGATAGGTCTCATAGGAGGTGTAGGGAGGGTATAGGCAGGTTAGGTTTTCAAAAGGTTTTGGCTGGGGAGGGTTTTTAAAAAAAAAAAAAAAATTACCTGGCTCCCCGCTGTCCGTCTCCCTTTGCCGCTCCCCCTTTTCCCCGCCCGTCCGAACCCCCCGCGCGTCCTGGTCTTCTCCCGGGACGGCGGGTGTAAGTCTTTTAGGGGGTGCGCACGCAGCGTGAAAGCACGCCCCCTGTGCCCGGGAAAAAATCCCGTTTGGGGGCCCCCCGGAGGGCCCCTGTGCGCAGGGGAACGCCGCTCTCTGGCCGGTGGTAAACCTTTTCCTGAAGGGGCTCCGGAGGAGTGCACAAAGGGGAGGAGGGTTCCCCTGACAGCGTCCGGGGCCCCAAAGGGCGGCCGGGGCTTTTCAGGTTTTTAAATCGGCCCTTTTAGTATATGAATCCATGAGGTTTTTGATATAAAATGAATCGTCCCCGGCACAGGCCTCCCCAGCCCCGGCGCCCAAGTGGGCTTCCCAGTATAAAACGAGGGGGGGGTTTTTCAGCACATTTTGTGTGCTGAAAAATCGGCCCTTTTTAATCCCAGGGATTTTTACGGTATTATATTATTTGGGAAATTTTTGGCCTATCTTTAGGAATGGCCATCAGTAATTGTTGGTGGGGGGCGCTTAGAACCCCCTTCCCATCAGTGATTGAAAGAGTCCGGGGGCCCATGGGGAATTTCTGTTAAAACCTTTTTCCCAATTTTTACCGGGTGCTAATTCCCGTAATTGGGCCCTACTTTAAACAGCAGCAATAAACAAAGGTCCCGGAGTCTTTTCCAATAAAGTTTTCAGGACCTTAAACCTACTTTAAAGTTTGGTTTATTTTCTAGTATGTGATTTTAAAAAAGGGGGAAGCTACATGCGCACCCAAACAGCCCTTTTGCCCGGGGTGTTGGGAATCAAAACCTCGCCCCTGATTAATACGATGGAAAAAAAACCCCCAGGATATCGCTAATTAGGGGGATAACCCCCCTTTAACCATTCAGTATAAAAAATTTGGGGAAAATGGGGGAACTGTTAAAAATAAAGGGGGCATCCCCCCGGCAAAAGGGGCAAATACCCCGGCCCGGTTTTTTTTCCCGTTTGGCCCGTCCCCCCGATGGGGGTAGAGAGGAAACCCCCCACCCCATTTTAAAAAGACCGTTTTGTTTCCCGGGTTTTGGGAGGAAAATGGTGCTTGCTCAATGTTTTGGGCCCCCGGAAAGGGAAAAAGGGGCAGGGGGACTGTCGCACGGGGGTTTTCCCTTTGGGGACACAAATTTTGTCTTTTCGGCCCGGGTTTTAAAGGCCCGGTTTTGAAAAACCCAAACCGGCCGGAAAAAACCGTGCCCCTGGGGACATGCCATAATGGAGCTTCAGTCAGTGTCAGGAACGTTATTACTAAAGGCTAG
The DNA here is from genome assembly GCA_025379985.1 of Phyllomedusa bahiana. Lineage (NCBI taxonomy): Eukaryota > Metazoa > Chordata > Amphibia > Anura > Hylidae > Phyllomedusa > Phyllomedusa bahiana. The sequence continues at coordinate 123,412 of JAODAL010000799.1, read as the reverse complement.
AGAAATGTATCACCTACATCTGTGAAATCCACAAATGAAACCTAACTTATTACTGGAGGATAAATGCAGCATTACCTGTCCCAAAAACGATTTAGCCAGCTCAATGCAGGGCTTATTGAAGAAGTCAGATGAAAGGCGCATCTTCTTGCCCTGGAAGTATTTGCTAGAGACTAAATCAGTTTTGCTCTGAATTCCAGACACCTTCTTCTCATCAGTTTCTTCATCATCCTGGACCTGTACACGTCTTCGTTTTGAGGGCATTCTGAAAACAAAGTAATTTAGAGTATCAGTTTGGTAGAAAAGATTTCTAGTTTTGAACTAGCCCAGGAACACATCATCTTATTTTACACTGGGGGCCGTGCTGAGCAATGTATTACATAGAAGATTATTTCAATAAAGGGAACCTGTCACAGTGGACATGCTTTCTGGTCTTCAGGTACAATACTCTAGAGCTGTAGGAGCTGAGCAGATTGTTATTTTTTATTCTAGTAATTTTTACTGAAATAAAAAAAAAAAAAAAAAATACAATAACAAACCACCACAACCTCTTTCCCCAATCACCAATAAAAAAGCCACAGTTTACAGACTAAAGACAAATCAAAGGGAAAATACATTAAGATCAATAATCCGAGAACAAACAATGCCATTGGGCATCTATAGGCTGCGAGTGATTGCCACATTTCAGTTTACAAAGAGTAAAGTAATTTATATTTTCAATACATATCATAGGGGTGAAAAAAGAAACAATCCTTAACAGAGACCTGGTGTACACATCTTGTATATTACTATAGCCGGTCTGATGAGGTATATACCTTTCTCCATCGATATCAGCCAATTTACTTTGCTAACCAGTTCCTCTATAATTAGAGGATGTTCATCCAACCAATATTAAGCACTAGTTTTGCGAGCTATACATATGAGCAACCACCAATTTCTCTTCATAGTTAGTTGGAAAGTTTTCTATGTAACTGAATAAACATATTACAGGGTTAGAATCGAGCGTCAAATTATAAGTAGAGTATACAAGGTGTAACACCTCTTCCTAATAGCTTAACAATTTGGGAAAACCCCAAGCCGTGGATTAGAGACATGAGATGTACTCTACATACCACAGATACCACAATGTTTTGTAGAGATAGAGGTGTTCTATATACCCGATGGATACAAAAAAAATTTGGAGAGTCTCGATCATGCTCACCCAACGACAATTGAGGAATCATACCCAAAATTTCTTCCCAAAATTGTAACCACTAATGGAAATTAAGTCATAAACCTCAAGAGCAAATATCCATACGCTCATGATAGGAATCCTTTAGTAACTATTCCCTTTGCTATCAATTAGAAAAAAATGGATTTAAACATTGCCTAACGTCTCTTGATTCTTTGCTGAATGTGTGACATAACTGGAGACAGAGGCGTAACTTGAAGCTTCTGGGCCCTGGTGCAAATAGTGAAATGGGGCCCCTCAGCTACCATGTGCCATTTACAATGATATGGCAGAAGGGCTTTTGGGGCCCCCTCAGGCTGCAGGGCTCGGTAGCGACTGCTACCTCTGCAGCCCCTGTAGCTACGCCCCTGACTGGAGATATTTATACAATTGTATATGGGGGATATTCAATTTGGATTATAATTGATCAAATTGTTTAACATGCTGATCCTCATTAATATTTGCAACACTCTGTGTACACCAAATTCCATCCATGTTTCAAAACCCTCTAATTTCCTTAGTTCTGGTAACCATGGGGTGTCCTGGCTTGAGAGCAGATTGATATCTAACTTAGTCTGGAAACATTCAGTAGAACCTGTAATTTATTCATTTAATTTACTATTTATTTTGGGTTAAAGGGGTTTTGCCACAAAGTGAGTTCATTAGCTCTTAATCTGCTCAGGAGAGACTATAAACAAAGCACAGCAGCCTAACAGGAGAGAGGGAGGGGGGCTGAGCAGTAAGGGAGCCTTGTGCAATGTGTACTCAAATAATTACATTAGAACCTGTAGATTCTCTATACAAAAGACAACATCTTTCTCCACAGCCCCTTGCTAGCTCCGGAGCAGTAACGAGGAAGTAGGGAGCCTTGTGCAATGTGTACTCAAATAATTACATTAGAACCTGTGGATTCTCTATACAAAAGAAAACCCATCTTTCTCCACAGCCCCTTGCAAAGCTCTTCATTTCCTGTCATCAGATAAGGAGTGCAAATACGCAAGCGCGGCCTGTCAGCTGGAGCTGGTCGTGTCTAATGCAAACTTTTCAGTAACTAAGGACTTGTAAAGAAAGCTGTAGCTCTCACAGGCTTCACTTTTTGTAATGACACGTATTTAGAAAAGTATTTAAATGCCCATTTTGGAGGATCCCACGTCAACATTACATCGTGGCAAAACCTCTTTAAGGAGTCCACTAGGTGGTCTAATCATTGGTTGATAGCCTTCCTGGTATGAGTGCGCATACAGAAATAGCTGTAAATCACTGATAAGACTTAAAGGGATCGCCCCACTTCAGACATATTTCTATAATGGCATATTGCTGGGATATGCCATGTATTTATAATAGGTGTGGATCCCATAGGTGGGACCTTGACCTGTCAGACGTTGATGGCATATCCCAGTGGAAACCCCTTTAACCCAGAAACTGTAAATTAAATTAATACATTTCACGTTCTGCTGAAACTTTACCTAAAAAACGTTATATCGATTTGTTGACCTCCTTGTGCTCCATAACTTGCTGCCTGCAGACCAGATCATGATCACTGTGACAGGCTCCTGTTAGAATAAAAATAAAATGTTCTGTCATCGTAGAAATTTCTATGGATTGAGTTTTGTTCTAGAATCACATTTTTGTGGACTCTGCTTGGCTTCAGCACCACAGCTGTATGGACAACCCCCTGAATTGCAGTGACAATATATTTCGCAATGATGGTTCCACTCCAAAAGTATATACACTAGAAAAATCCCCCCAAAAATCAGAATACCATAAAAATGTAAATTTATGTCCATAGTTCAAGTCACATAGAGAAACCCATATATTGTAAAGACTCAATACAAAAAGAGCTCCGCTGTCTCTGGTATGTCTCTTAAAAATAGATTCTCTATGGAGTTTAGATCATGCACTGTGATACAGTGCTTATCAAAATAGGTATTGGTACTTCTGGCAGTGTGGGCAGGTACCAGGTCCTGCTCAAAAATTAAAATGTAGCATTTCCATAAAGCCGGTCACTAGAGGGCAAAAGAAAGGAATGTCCACAGAAACACCTTTAAATTTTTCAGAGTGAAGTGATTTATTATTTAAAAAAATGTGCTAACAAAAATTTTAACTAAAAAAAAACCATAATACTGCCCAAAAAATCACAAAAATTTAATGCAAGTGTCCAGCAAGAGGTTTTTCTGCAAAAAAGCGATGGAGCTCAGATAGATCTAGTGCAGCAAGCAACATAAATAAGAGAAAGCTGGCACATGAAGTCAGGAGGAATGGTTCAGGGTAGGCTCTCACCAGAGCTGGTACAAAAGGGGAATGGAGAACCCGACCCAAAGGAGGCCCCCCGGCCTTTTTAAACTAGCTCTCCGCTTCTTCCGTTGCCCCCTGACAACCTTTTGGTGCATAACACTATAAAAAAGACACAAAATGCACGTTTTCTCACTACCGACAAAAAATCAAAAAAACCTTTCCCCGTTTTTAGGTAAATTGGGAACCCCCCAAACTTTTTTTTCCCAAATTTCCCCAAATATCAGAAAAATTGAAAATTTTTTTAAAGGCATTTTTAAAAACTTTTTTGCAAACAAACATTTCCATGCATTTAAATTAAATTTGGGTAGCATTGCCCCAAACTGTATGACTTGGCCCAAATTTTTTTGGGACCCTTCCCACAAGTTTCTCAAAATTATTTGTAAAATTTTTGCCCCAAATTCCTCCTGACAGAATTTGGGTGAAACCTGAGCCCTTTTTTTGAAAGGTCCCCCTTGCTCGCACCTGCCTTTTCAGCTTTGCCCAAAAAATTTTCAATAGGAGATAAAGGGCTTTGGTGAGGGCCACCCCAAAAATTTTTGACTTTTTAAACCTTAAGCCATTTTTAAAACCATTTTGGGCAGAATGTTTCCCAGGTCATTGTCCATTTAGAAAACCCTTTCCACCAAAGCTTTAATTTCCCCTGGCTGAAGGTCTTTGGGGTTTTTCTTCAGTATTGCCCGTAAACTTCTTCCTCTTTATCCCAAACTTTTTGGGGAGGTGGGCCCCAAGTCACCCCCTGTGCAAAAAAACCCCCACAAAAATATGCTGCCACCCCCCCTTTAAACATTTGGGGAGGGTTTTTTTTTTTAAGATTTCCAAGCTTCCCCCCGGTTTTCCCCTCCAACTGTGCAGGTATTAGGCCAAATAGCAGGGCGGGGAAAGTCGGAAAACCCAAAAACCCCCTGCCCTCCTAAATTTCCCCCAAACCCTTTTCCCGTTTCCCCCGCCTCCCTCATACATGGCGCAGTTTAAAAGTGATAATTTTAACTGTATTAAAAGGGTAAAAATCACCCTTTTAACCCCCCTTATGATACAAAAATCAACTATTTAATTAGAAAAACCACGGGAAAAAAGAAAAGGGGAAAACAATGTTTTGATCTTTTGGAAACACTTGTGGGTAGATTTGAAAAAAAAAGCGGGTTTTTTTGGGGTACCCAAAATCAAGTCTGCCCCCCAATTTTTGGGAAAAGGGGTTAAAAGAGACCGGGGAACCCGGATTTTAGTAAAAGAATTGGTTTGAATCAAAATTCAGAGCCCAGAAGGATTCGGCAGATTTTAAAACCCCAAAAAGGGGGATTTTCAAAAAAACAAACAACATAAAAGAAAGCCCCCATTTTTGATTTTTTAAGGGAAAGAAAAACCCGAAAAAAAGCAGTTACAAAAAAAGGGAATTTTGCAAACTAAGCAATGCTAAAATATTTTGCAACCCAAACATTTATGTATAAAATAAAAATAACTGTATTTAAAATTACGTAGCCCACATTTTCAAAGCTGTATTTAAACCGGTAAAGAAGGGAAGCCTGAAAGTCACAAGTTAAAAACCCTTAACATTTTGCTTTTTTCAGTGTAAAATATTTTTAATTGGATTTTGGCCCTTTAGAACACAAAAAAATTTAAAAAAAACAAAACACTGCGAACTTTGTGGAGTCTCTGAATTTGTTTTTGAGAAATAGAAAAGCCCCCCATCAGATCCTGCATACATGACCCACCTTTTGAAAAACATTTTTTCCAGGGTAGAGAAAGGGCCCCCTCTACAAATAACAAGGGTTTGGGGGCAAAAGCGGGGGACCACAGGGGGGAACAACTCCCCAACAAAGTCCCCGGGGGAGAAAAAGGAAATTTCCTCAGCCAAGTCAGTTTTGAAGAATGGGGTTATCTTCTACTTTCTTTGAAAAAATTTTTTCCTTGGGAAAACGTTTGCCCCGGGAGCGGGGAAACTTTTCCCCTTGGGCCAAACCCCTTTGGCCTGCTCCAGTCCCTCCCCTTTTCACCCTCAAATTTAAAAGCTGAAGATATGGGAAACAGTAGCACTGGGGCCCAAAGCAATTTCCTCCTTGGGTCTTTGCATCGAACCCAAACCCGTATCAACTAAATTTCCCTGTTTTGGGAGTCGGTCCCTTTTATACGACTCCGACTCCTGTAAAATAGGCACCGGACTCCGACCCACAGCCCGGGCCAAAAAGGGTTTTTAAATTTTAGTTTTGTCAGACCAAAAGGCCCTTTTCCCCAAAAAAAGTAGGTTTTTGGGTTCCCTGTGCATTTGCAAACTTTAAACTGGGCTTTTAAAATTTTTCCCTTTTGGAGAAAAGGCTTCTTCCTACCCATTTTTGGCCTTTCTTTCCCCCCATGTTAAATACAGAAATTCTTTCATTTTGTGGAAAAATGACCAACCCTTTCCCAAACTTCCCCACAATTTTCCCACAAGGTTTTTTCCTGTTTGTTCTTTGGGTTGTTATGCCCCTGGGAAACCAAAGCAAAATTAAATCAGAAATTTCCCCCAAAAACATAACCCCCCCCCCCATAAAATGGGGGCTTCCCAAATTTTTAAAAAACCCCAAAGGACTCACCTTTTTTTGGGCCTGACAGTCAAATTTTTAAATCTGCCCGTGCCCAATAAAAGAATAACTTTTCACATTTTTACCTATCCATGTGATTAGGGGATTGTTTTCCTCTTTACACATTGTATTTTAAAGATAGTAAGAAATTTTGGTTCAAAAAAATTTCTTTTTTTTTTTGAAAAAAAATATAAAAAATTTTCTTTAAAAAATTTGGAAAAAATTTTGTCTTTTTTAAAAGTTCCAAAATTTTTTTCCACAAAACATAAAATTTAAATTCACCCACAAAATTTTTTCAAACAAGCATCTCCCATATGCCAAACTGTATGTTGGCATCATTTTTTTAAATATCTTTTTTATTTTACGACATTAGGGTTCCTAAAAATTTTTAAAGTCATTCTCACATTTTCAAAAAAATTTTGCAATATAACATTTATTTGGGGGACCCCAACCCCATATTCCCTGACTTTGGCCCTTTGAGGGGCCTGTAGGGAAAAAACCCTTGAAAAATTACTTAAACAAGGAAAACAAAACCCCTTAAAGGTGTTTACAACATTTTTTAAAGGAAGTTTGTTAACCCTTTGGGGTTTTCACAGAAATTTAAAAAGGGCAAAAGTGGGGGGTAAAATTTTCAAATTTAAAAAATTTTTTTTAGCTTTAAGGCAATGAAAATTAAAAAAAAAAAAATTTTCCAACAATCTGCCTTTTTTTAAAAGCTTAAAATTTTTCAGTTTTACAAAAACCCTTTGGAAAAAAGGGCCACCCAATTTTGTCACACAATTTTTTCCAAGTTAAACCCAATCCCCCTAAAATGTGGGTTTTAAACTCTGGGGGCGCAGGGCGGGGGGTAAAAAGGGGAGGGAGTGCTACGGGGTTTTTTGGGAAGGGCAGTTTTTTGGGGGGGCCATGTCCTTTTGGGCAAAGCCCCCAAAGTCCCCAAAAACAGGTGAAACCTTCAAAAGTCCCCTTTTTTTGGGATTAAACACCCCCTCAGGGATCCATCTAGGGGTGAATTGTCCTTTTTTTGGCGAAACGGGTTTTTTAATTTGGTTTTTTTAGCTTTTGGGCCATGAAAAGGGGGGGGGGAAAAACAATTCTTCATTGTTTTTTGGCTTTAATTTACAGCCCTTCGAGAATGGTATAAATTACTCATAACTTTACTAAAGGGTCGGTACAATTACAAGATATACATTTTTTTTTATAGCTTTTTATTTTTTTATTTTACACAATAAAATGGGTTTAAAAAACGCGCTTTTATTTGCATAGTCTGAGAGCATTTAAATTTTTTTTATTTTGCTGTGTACAGAGCTTGGGAGGGGGGTTGTTTTTTTGCGGGGTGATTTTAAAATTTTTATTGGAAATTTTTTAAAACTTTTTTTACTTTTTTTAAAGGTTTTTGTGAGGGATTTTGAAAAAAATACGCAATCCCTTTTAGTTTTTTTTCTTTTTTTCAACATCACCTTCTATAAAAGACAAGCAGCTTTCCAGCACCCCAAATGATTACAGCGATACCAATTTTAAATTTTTTTTTTGTTCACTCTTTTACAAATAAAAAAAACTTTTATTCAACAGGGAAAAAACTTTTGCATCGCCACAGTCTGAAGCCATATTTTTTTTTTTTTTTTCGTGTACGGAGATGGTAGGGGCTTGTTTTTTTTGCGGGGGATCTGACATTTTATTGGTATCTTTTTTTAAGGTTGAAGGTTTTTTAAAAATCGTTTTTAAATCAAAATTTTTTGGGAAAGGGCAGGGAAAAAGAAAATACGAAAAACCAAGTAGATTTTTTTAAATTTTTTAAAGTGCCCCGGCATTTAATCCGGGACAATTTGTTTTTTTTTGGGGTCGAAAAAGGATTAGGGCGATACCCATTTTAAAATTCATGTTTTTTTTTTATAATTAAGTGCAAAAAAAAAAAGTTTTTTTATTGTGTAAAAACAATATTTTTTTGAAATCCTGTCTTCTAAATAGCCAAAACCCATTTTTATTTTCTGTAAAACAGCTTATAAGGTTTAAAACCCTGTTTTTTTAAATTTGGGTTTTCCCACTTTGGTGTTTAAAAGAGTTTTTTGATCGCTTTTTTTTCCCCTTTTAGGGTGCTCCCGGGATGAACAAAAACCCAAAATTTCCCTAGACTATTTTTTTTTTTTAAACGGTGATTCATTTGTGGGGGGTTTTAATTTTAAAACAACATATTTTATGGGGGTCGTTATGCACGCGGCGATACCAAATATGGGTACTTTATTTATTTTTTTATCTTTTTGGGGCGATTGGCATTTGTAAATAATAATCTTTAAATTTTTTAAAACCCAAAAATTTCCCACCCACCTTTAAAATTTTGAAAAGGGGGAAAAAGGGGGCTTTGAAATGGGGTTTTTTATTTTTTTTTTGTGTTTTTTGTTTTTTTAATTTTTTTTTTTTTTTTTTTTTTTAAAACTTTTCCCAAATAGGAAAATTTTTTTTAAAATAAACAGAAATCAAAAAACACAGTTTACAGCTGGTACGGTTTTAGGGAAAACTGGCACCCACCATGCCCGGCATTGTGACATTAACAGACAGCCCGGAAGACATTCTAAAAAACCCTTCCGGGCTGCCGTTCGCCCCAACATTTTCACATTAGCTGTTTTCTCCCCTTATTTTTTATTGCGCCCCTTTGGGTTCACGAAAATTTAAGGGTTTAAACCCCCCCCTTTCCCCCCCCAAGAGTGATCTCCGGTCGGGGGCCAAAATTCCCGGGGGGGTGCCCACGGGAAAATATACATCTACATCCCACGGGCATCATGCAAACCCTCTGCTTTAAGAGTTGGGCAAAAATCACCTGGACGTTCCCAAAAAACCAAGGCCCTTTTGGGGGGGTTAAAGCATAGAAATTTCCAGTGAAATTTGTAAATTTTTGCCGTTTGTGGAAAGTAATAAAAATGCTTAAAAAATTCTCCCCTCCCTTTATTCTCTTTTGGGCAAATTTAATAAAAATTTTTCCTTGGGTTTTCCTAATTGACCTAAAAAACCGGGGAAAAGGTTTATTCTATTTCATGTAAAGAAGTGAAAAAACCCTGCAAAGTCTTTTTTAAAATATAGTGTATGTAAACTTTGGGTTTTAAAACCGGGGGCCCTATCTGCACACAGACTTATTAAAAGCCTAAGGGGTGTCCTCAAAAAGGCTGTTTCCACAGAGCCTGCCCCCCACATGCAGCTTTCGTTTCCCACTTCCTTTTACGGGCGTGGGGTAGCTCTCCCAGCAGGACGGGCATTTCAGCTCTGCTTTTCCTAGCTCCCAGCCTTTTATTGAGGGACATTGGTGATGGAGGATTTTTAAAGCATCAAGAAAAATTTTAAACTCTAAAGGGTTAAAGTTTGTCAGTAAGAAAGATAAACAAAGTTTTGGTCTGTAATAAGACAAGCGGAAATGACCTCACCATCCCAAACCGGACTGGAGCAGAGATGGTCGTACGGGGAAAGTTTGTTTTCACAAAGGAGAAAAAAATCGTCTTTGCCCCCAAAACAAAACAAAATCAATGAGTGTTTTTTGGGTAATGTTTTATTTCCATTCCCATTTTTTTAAAGCAAATAAGGGGGAAAAAATTCCCTTTTAAAATACATATAACCACAGCCCATACAACAATAGGTTAGCCTATGTTACACGTTAAATTGCGGGGACGTATTTCGCCCCAATTTCCGTGTGTTGGGAGGGGGGGTGGGGGGGGGGGGGGGCCCCCCCCCCCCCCCCCCCCCCCCCCCTCCCCCATTTAACCCCCATGCATTTTTCTGGGCGCGATTGTCGAGCGGGGGAGGAACGTAATCCCATAGTTCTCTATTTTTTTATTTCCCTGGAAACAGTAAACCCCCTTTTTTTGGTACACACTTTGATTGAATACAATGATTAGGCCAGAGAGGGTAAACCTTTTGAGGCGGAGCCCCCAAAAAACTGCAACCCAAAACCCCAGTTATAAACACAAATCCACCCAATACGAAACAGTAACGGCCCATACACCAGATTTCCCCCCATAAAACAGATACAGAAATTAAAACAGACACCACAACAATACACACACACAAAATAACACACAAAAGATACACAAACAAAATAAAACACACAGATCACACATACAAAAAAAAAAACAAAAACCACACAGAAACACACAACAAAAAATACCACAACAGAACACACACACGGGGAACAACACACAGACAGATACACACAACCAGACCCAAAACAACAACAGATACCACACAACAGATACACAAAACACACAACAAAACACAGGATACCACACAACCCCAGATACACACAAGATACACCACACAACAATACACACACACAACAGATAACAACCCCACAGAATTTAAAAAACACACAACAGATACACACACAACAGACACAAGTACACACACACAACAGATACAAGCCCACACATACACCCCACAAATACACCCCACAAAAAAAACACCCCACAAGATACCCACACAAACAGACAACACACACACAGATAAAAAACACACACACAAACAGACACAAAGAAGAACACCCCCACACACAACAACCACACACAAAAACACACTTTGTTGTACAGTAAAAAGCACAGGGAGTGTTGAATAGATTGGGGCACTGCCCCATAAAACTGTTGTCTCCTATTTCTTTCCCCTTCACGTGGGGAGACGCAGTCATTAGATCAGGGGAACGGGGTGAGCAGCTGTCGGCTCCTGCACCCCTGAACTTGCGAGAGTGGTCAGTCCGGACAATCATGAAAAAGACAAAATCTTGGTCGGGTTACCCATTTTTTGTGTTGCCCCGGCTTTGTTCCCCCAAACCCCGGGGCCGCTCTCATTGGGGAGGAGCTAGATCCCCCCTGCTCTTCTCCCCCCCCCCCCAGGCTTCCAAAAAGCACAGGTCTGTAACTCCGGCAGGGGCTTGTGCGGTGGGACCCTGGGTGCGTCAGCTGGGGGGCTCCGTACATGGCTCCCCCATGCCGGAAAAAAAAAAACCGCGCGGCTGTGGTTTCTCGCAAGGTCCCATCTTACGAACCCCCGTGATTTGGATCACCTGGCAGCTGGCGGGCCGCAGTCGGCATCAGCCCGGACACTGTAGCTTGCTATGAGGCGCTCGGCAGCACGTTTGTAATATACTGTGAGCCAGGGGGAGACTGAAGCCACTGCGCAGCGGGCGCCACCATATACACCGCGCACCCCTCCACCCGGCCCGACCCCCGGGGATGGGCCACATCAGTACAAACCCAAAAGAAAATTGTATGCGCGCCCCGCGCCCCAAAACCCAGCGGACGCGCCCTTTCCTCAAAGGGGGACATGGAGCTCCCCCAAAATTTGTAGGAGTTTTCCGCATTTACTAATTTTCCCCTACCTATTTTGCCCTAAAAATGGACCGCCCAAACAGGCGGGTGAGCGGGGAGCCCCTTTTGGAAAATTTTTGGGTCTTTTTGGGGGAAGAAGGGCGTGCATTTTCCTCAGTTCTGTCCCCTCACTGTTTCAGGGCTGCTATGTATCTCCACCCCAGTGCACTCGCTCTGTGCCTCACTGTAAAACGGTGTTATGTATCTCCACCATTGAAACTAAATTCTGTGCCCTCACTGTACACGGTCGCTAGTATCCTCCATCCAGTGGGGCTCGCTCTGTGCCCCCAATTTTCCCCCGGGCCCACTTTGTATCCCCTCCGTCCCTAGCTCTTTTGCCTCACTGTACACGGCCGCTATGTATCCCTTTCCATTGGGGTCAGCTTGTCCCTCATGTACAGGGCTGCAAATTTACATCCTTTAATTTCGTCAGCTTGTGCCTATGTAAAACGGACCCCTATATATCCCCCCTCCATTTCGCCAGCTCTGTGCTCCTGTACCCCCGGCCGCTTATATTTTCCATCCAGGGGCGCTCAGCTTTGTCCCTCACTTTTAAAAACGGGCCCCGGGCAAATTTTTATCTCCATCCAGTGCACCCGCTCTGTGCCCCTTTTAAAACGGCCCACTATTTTAACCTTCCATCCAGTGCCCCCGGGCTCGTGCCTAAATGTACAACGGCCCCGGGCTATATATCTCCTTTCCCAGTGCGCCCAGCTCTGTGCCCACTTTACCCCGGCCGCAATGTCCCCATCCAGTCGCTCAGTTTCTGTCCCCCCCTTTTAACGGGGGCCCCGCTATATTTTCCTACCCATTTCGCTCATTTTCTGTGCCTTCACTTTTAACCAGGGGGCTGCTATTATCCCCATCCAGTGCCACCCCGCTCTGTGCCTCACTGTAAAAGGGCCATATGTACCTCCAACCGGTGCATCAGCCAAAGGGCCTCATTTTACAGGGGCCCACAATGAATTTTCCATCCCGTGCATCAGCGCTATGCCTCACTTTTTAGGGGGCCGCAAATGTACCTCCATCCGGTGAAAATTTCAGCGCATCCCCTCATTTGTCCCAACGGCCCCTTATGTATCTCCTTTTCCAGGGTGTCACCCCTGTGCCCACTTTTCACGGCCACTATGTATTCCCATCCAGGCGTTTCGCTTTTGTGCCTCACGTACAGGGCCGTAGGGAATTTTTCCACCCCAGTCCCATCGGGTTTCTCTCCCTAAATTTTTAAAGGGGCTGCTATTTCCCCTTCCAATCCAGTCCCCCTTCCAGCCTTTTCCCTCACTATCCCCCGGCCACATGTACCCCATCCGGGGTTCGCTAGCTTTGTGCCCCAACCTGTTCCAGGCCCCTTTGAAACCCTCCATCCATTTGAAACTCATTTCAGTGCCTCACTGAAAACCCAAGGCCCCCATGTACCCCATCCAGTGCTTCCCCTCTATGCCCCCATGTTACATGGCCCCAAAGTATGTTTTCCCCATCCAGTGCGTTTGAGTTTGTGTGTTAAACTGTACAACGCGCAAATGTTTTCCCTCCACCCCAGGGGCCCCCCCAGCCCCCGGGCCCTCCCTTTTACAGGGCCCTTTAAATGTTCCCCCATCCAGTCGCTATTTTCTTTTGCCCCCTGTACCGGCCGTTTTGTATCTTCCACCCCGTATCAGCTTTGTGCCTCACTGTACTTTTGGTTTGTATGTAAAAAAAAAAAAAAAAACCTCCTCCAGTCGTTTGCTTTTGAAACCTCAAAAATAAAAGTCCGCTTTTGAAATTTTCCACCCATGCGCTCATTTTTTTGAAATCACTTTTCGGGGGCCGTTATGTCTTTTTTCCCTCCAATGCGTCAGCCCCGTGCCCACTTTTCCCCCCGGGGCCACTATGTTTCTCCCCAGTGCGTTTGCTCTGTCCCCTCACTGTACACGGTCGCTATGTATCTCCATCCAGTGTGCTCAGCCCTGTGCCTCACTTACAGGGACCGCTATTATTCCCACCCGGCGCTCCTTTTTTTGCCCATGTCCCCACGGCCCTATGTTTTCCCCATCCAGTGCACTCCGCTCTTTTCCTCACGTAAACCCACTTTTGCCCTTTCCATCCATTGAAACCTCAGCGTTTTGCCTCACTTTTTCCACGGGCCCCCTTGTACCCCCTTTCCAGTGCATCAGCGCTATCCCTCAGGGCCCAAGGGCCACAAAATTATCCCAAACCGTGTGCTCACCCCTTTGTCCCTCACGTAACGGCCACTATGAAACCCCATCCAGGGGCGTCAGCTTTGTGCCTCATGTAAAAGGGACCGCAAGTTTCCCTTTCCAGGGGGCCTTTTCGGGGGGCTTTGTGCCTCACTGTACCCCCGGGCCCGCTATGTATCTCCACCCCTGCACTCATTTCTCGGGCCCCCATTTCATGGCTTGCTATGTACCTTCCTTTAAGTGCACTCGCCTGTCCCTAAACTTTAAAACCCGGGCCACAAAGGGTACCCCCCTCCATGCGTTCCCCTTTGTGCCTCACTGTTCCCGGCCCAAATGTACCCCCTTTCCTTTTGCCCCTCAGTTCTGTGCCCTCACTGTACACGGCCACCAGGGTACCTCCCCCAGTGCGCCCCAAAGCTCAAAACCCCCCCACTGTTCATGGCCCCCATGAAATATTTATCTCCACCCATCGCTCAGCTCCGTTGCCTTCATTTTCAGGGCCTTTTATTCTCTCCACCCAGGGGCGCTATTTCTGTGCCTCACGGGTAAAACGGGCCGCAATGTACCTCCATCCAGTCCCTTTGCTCTGGCCTCCTGTAAAACGGCCGCTATGTCCCTCCACCCAAAATCCCTCAGCTCTTTTTTTCCCTTTATTGTACCCCGGCCCCCTTTTAAACCTTCCACCCCCAGTCACTAACCCCCCTGGGCCTAAACTGTAAAGGGCCGCTATGTACCCCCCATCCAGTGCGCTCGGGCCCCTTGGCCCAGTGACAGGGCCACTATGTACCTCCATCCATGCGCTAGCTCCGTCCTCACTGAAACTTTGGGCCCTATGACCTCCACCCCGTCCCCTAAAGTTGTGCCTCAGTGTACACGGCCCGAAAGTACCCCCAAATCCAGTGCACTCAGCTCTGGGCCTCATATACAGGGCCACAAAGTATCTCCACCCCGTGCCCCAGCCTGTGCCCCCAGGAAAACGGTGTATGAAACCTCCCTTCCAAAGGCACTAGCTCGGGGCCTCACTATACCCCGGCCCGGGTTTAGTCCCTCCACCATTTTCGTTTCACCCTCTTTTCCCTTTCAGTGACCCCGGTCGCTTTTTGTATCCCCAATCCAGTTGTAAAGCTCTTGCCTCACTGTTACCCGCAAATGTACCCCCCACCATTTGCACTCAGCTCTGGGGCCCCCCCTTTTAAAATGGCTGTTTTATGTACCCCCCCACCCCCAAGGGGGGGCTCGGGCTCTGGTGCCCACTGTAAACGGCCGTATTATCCCCTTTCCGTGGCTCGCAACTTTTGTGCCTCATGTACCCCCCGGCCCGCAATATCCCCATCCAGGTCCCCAGCTCTGTGCCAAAAATCCCACGGCCACTAATACCCCTCCCGTGCATCACCTGGGGCCCCACTGAATAGGGCCCGCAGGGTACCTCCTCCAGTGCGCCCCCAGATCCCCCTCCCCTTTCACTTTTAAAAAGGGGCCACTATTTTCCCTCCACCGGCTCAAAGGGCCGGTCCCCCTAAACTGTATCCCGGCCCGCTATGTACCTCCATCCAGTGCGCTAAGCTCTGTGCCCCCGTTTTACCCCGGGCCACTATGTCCCTAACCCGGGTGATTTGTTGTGCCTCACTAAAACACGGCCTATGTATCTCCATCCAGTGCCCTCAGCTCTGTGCCTCGGGTGAAACAGGGCCCGCTATGTACCTCCTTTCCCCAGTAAACCTAGCTCTGTCCCTCACTATACACGGCCACAAATGTTTTCTCATCCTTGGCCCTACTCTGTGCCTCAGTGTACACGGTTTCCGATGTCCCCAACCCATTGCATTTAAACTCTTTTCCTCACTAAAACCAAGGGGCCCGGCTAGTCCCTTTCCATCCAGTGCGTCAGCCTGTCCCTCGTGTCCACGGTCGCAAATTATCTCCATCCATTGTGCTCAGCTCTTTTCCTCACTGTATACCCCCGGTTTGTACCCCTCCATCCAGTGCACCCCAGCTCGTGCCTCACTTTTAAAATGGCTGCTATGTACCTCATCCAGTGCGTTTCCAGCTCTGGGGCCTCACTGTAAAACCGGCCGCTATGTATCTCCATCCAGTGTGTTCAGTCTGTCCCCTTACTGAAACAGGGCCCGTATATATTCCACCCAAGTTTTTGCTCAGCCTCGGGTGCCCTCACTTACCCGGCCACAAATAAAATTCCCCCTCCCCGTGCACTCAGCTCTGGGTTTCCCATGTACCCGGCCACTATGTCCCCTCCATCCAGTGCGTTAAATTTTGTCCCTTTCACGGGTACACGGCCCTATGTATCTCCTTTCCAGTGTTCTCGGGCTCTGTGCCTCATGTACACGGTCGTATGTTTTCCCCATCCAGTGTGCTCAGCTCTGTGCCCATGAAAACGGGCCACTATTTATCTCCTCCAGTGCACTAAACTCGGGTCCCTTCATGTAAAACCAAATTGTTTTCTCCATCCGTGCGCCGGGCTTTGTGCCTCTAAGTACACGGCCGTTATATCCCACCCAAGTGCGCCCCCGCTCTGTGCCTCACTGTACACGGCCCGTTATTTTCCCCATCCAGTGCGCTCCGTTCTGTGCCTCACTGTACCCCCCCGTTTATGTATCCCCCCATAAGTCCCTCCGTTTGGGCCCCCTCCTTTTAACCCCACTTAAACCTCCATCCAGTGACTAAGCTCTGTCCCCACGGTACCCGGCCGGGCTTTTTTCTCCATCCAGGGGCGCTCAGCTCTGTCCCACTGTCCCAAGGGGCCGCTATGTACCTCCATCCAGTGCGCTCAGCTCTGTGCCTCACTGTACACGGCCGCTATGTATCTCCATCCAGTGCGCTCAGCTCTGTGCCTCACTGTACACGGCCGCTATGTACCTCCATCCAGTGCACTCAGCTCTGTGCCTCACTGTACACGGCCACTATGTACCTCCATCCAGTGCGCTCAGCTCTGTGCCTCACTGTACACGGCCGCTATGTATCTCCATCCAGTGCGCTCAGCTCTGTGCCTCACTGTACACGGCCGCTATGTATCTCCATCCAGTGTGCTCAGCTCTGTGCCTCACTATACACGGCCACTATATACCTCCATCCCGTGCACTCAGCTCTGTGCCTCACTGTACACGGCCGCTATGTACCTCCATCCAGTGCGCTCATCTCTGTGCCTCACTGTACATGGCCGTTATGTACCTCCATCCAGTGCGCTCAGCTCTGTGCCTCACTGTACACGGCCGCTATGTACCTCCATCCAGTGCACTCCGCTCTGTGCCTTTAAATGTACAGGGCCCTATGTCCCTCCATCCAGTGCGCTAAAGCCTTTTCCCCCACTGTAAAACCGGCCGCTATGTCCCTCCATCCGGTGCCAAGCTCTTTTCCCTCATGTACAGGGCCGCTTTTTCCCCCCCATCCATTTCACTCAGCCCGTCCCTCATTTACACGGCCCTATTTTAACCCCCTTTCCAGTGCGCTCAGCTTTGGCCCCCTTGAAACACGCCCTTTTTCTCCATCCGGGGGGGGGGCCCGAGTTCTTCCCTAAATGTCCCTGGCCCGGGCTATTTCCCCCTAATCCATTTGGCCGCCTTGCCTCCCCTAATGGCCGCAAAGGGTTACCCGGTCCATTCAAAGGGCCTTTTTCACCCCCTTTGTCCCCCTTCTCCTTCTTTAGTGTGGCCGCTATTTTATTCCATCCAGTGCCCCTCAGCTCTTCCCTAAATTAAGAGGGCCCCCCAATGTACCTCCACCCAGTGCGCCAGCTTTTTGGGCCTCACTGTATTTCCCCCTTTTTAAAAATTTTTCTCCATCCATTGCCTAGCTTGTCCTCCCCTTTTCCCGGCCGTATGTACTCCACCAGTGCCTCAGCCCCGTGCCTCATTAAAAGGCCCCGTTTGTACCCTCCTGGCGCCAGTTTGTGCCTCACGGTACAGGGCCCCAGGGTTTCTCCACCCAAAGTGCCCTTACTCTTGCCTCCCCTTACAGGGCCTAGGGTAAAATCCACCAGGCCCCTCAGCTCTGTCCAAAAACATAATTCCCTTTTGTATCCTCCCACCCAGTGGCTCAGTTTGTATCCCCCCGTACAGGGCCCGCTATGTTTCCCCCCAATCCGTGCCTCACCCTTCCCCCACTGTACACGGCCCTTGTACTCCCCCCAGTGCGCTCAGCTCTGTTCCTCATGTAAAAAGGTTTCTTTGTTCTCCACCCCAGTGCACTCACTCTGTGCCTCAAAAACACGCCTCTATTTTACCCCCAATCCAGTCCACCGGCCCTTGCCCCGTTTAAAAACGGGCCAATTTGGGGTTTTCCCCAACCCAGTGGCTACTTTTGGGGCCTCACTGTACCCCCGGGGCCGGGGGGGGGGGGGCCCTATTACCCCAAAACAGTGCCTCAGCTCTGTCCTCATTTTCCGGGCCGTTATGAAACCCCCAATCCAGTGCCTGGTCGGGCCTCACTTAACAGCCGCTTGTTTCTCCACCCAGTGGCTCACTTTGGGGCGCTCACTGAAACCCCCGGACCCCTATTTTTTTGCCTCCCCTTACACCGGAACCAAAGGTTTCCCCTTTCCAGTGCCTCAGCTCTGTGCCTAAAATGTACACGGGCCCTTTGGGGTTCTCCATCCAGTGCGCTAGCTCTTGCCTCACTTTAAACCAGGTTCCCCTATGTACCCCAAACCAGGGGCCTCAGCTTTTGTCCTAAACTTTTAAAAAGGGCCGCTATGTACCCCATCCGTGCCCCTCGCATGTGCCCATTTAACACCGCCAATGAAATTTTCTTTCCCCATTGCGCTCAGCTCTTGCCTAAAAGGGTGTTACCCCATAGTTGCCCCCTTTTAAAAATGGAAAACAGGAAATAATAAGGGCTCCCCTTAGCCCCTGTATCGGGGAAATTCCCTACACGCCACTTTTTGGTGTACAGGCCCTTTTACCCTCCCCCTTTTAAAAGGGCCCACACCCAAATTTCCCCATCCTGCCTAAGGCTTGTCCCCCGAAAAACCTTAATTTAAACCCATTAGTGCCCCCCCCCATAACCCTTTTTAGGGATTTCACCCCCCATTTGTTGCCCCCTTTGTACCAGGGTATGCCCCCCTTTTTGCTTTGGTCTTTTGCCCCCTTTAAAGGCCCATTTTAATCCCCTTTTGTGGTTAAAGGATTGTCCCCTTTGGGTTTAGCCCCAAAGTTGCCCAGCTTTGTATTCAGGGTATTCCCCTTTTTAGGGCTAAGGTTGTGAGTCCGGGGCCCTTGTATCCACCGGGTGGACACCCTTTGTGCCCTTTAAACCATATTTCTCCCAGGGCTAAGCCTTTTTCCCCCCTTTAAAGGCCCATGGTTTTTTCCCCCCATTAACCCAATACCCCCCCCCTTTTAACCCTTTTATGCCCCTTTTAAAAGGCCGTATGCCCCTTGACCCTTTGGGTTGGTTCCCCCCTTGTCCCCGGGGGAAATTTACCCCCAAAACCGGGTGGTAGTTTCCCCCGGCCCTTATAAACAGGTAGTTCCCCCCCCCTTTAACCGGGTAGGGTATTCCCCTTTTAGGCCCGGGTTGTCCCCCTTTTTTGTACCATGGAGGTGTTCCCCTTAAGGGGGGCCGGAAGTTTCCCAAAAATTTTTAATGCCCACTATGTTCCCCGGGGTGCCAGGTGGCCCCCCTTTAAAAGACCAAATTTGTTCCCCCGGGCCCGTTAGATTCCCCCCTTTTTAACATGGGTTATTTTGCCCCCCCAAGGTGTAGCCCAGGTGTTTTCCCCTTTTAAAGCCGGTATTTTCCCCCCAAACCCGGGTGGCCCCCTGTTTTCCTTTTAAAATTAAAATGAAAATTCCACTCCTCACCGGGCCTTGGGCCTCCGGGACTTTCCCCTTTTCTCCTTCAGTGCGCAGGTGTTTTGGGTGGCTTTTTATTTTCCTAAATCCCCTTGGGGCCCCCCCTTAAAACCCTGTAGGGTACTCCACCGGCCCGGGAACTACAAGGGGGGAAAAAGGGGCTCCCTTTTCCTCCCTGACACGGATTCTTTCACCCCCGTAAACCCCGGCCCCTGGGCGCGGTACCACCAGCGCTACTCGGGGGGCCCCGGTACCCTTTTGAACCCCCCGGCCTGCGGGGGGGAAAAGTTCCCCAAAACCTGCCTATGGGGGGCGGGGGGGGGCCCCAAATTCCGGCCCCCCCCCCGGGCCAAAAGCAGGATAAAATTGGCATTTTGTTTTTTGAGTCCAAGGGGTGTGCCTTATGGTCAGACCCCACCAGTGCGCTCAGCTCTTTTCCTCTGTACGAAAGGCCACTATGTACCCCCAAATCCAGTGCCTCAGCTTGTCCTCCCCTTACACCCCGCTAGGGAAACCCCCATCCAGTGCGCCAGTTCTGTGTCTTGTACCCCGGCCCTTTTTTCCCCCAGTGCCTCAGCTTGTCCCTCACGGGTAAAAGGACTTTGTACCCCATCCAGTCGCTCACCCTCTGTCCTCACAAATAAAAACCCCTAGGGTATCTCCTCCAGTGCGTTAAGTTCTGTGAATAAATTACACGGCCGCTATGTATTTCCACCCGGGGCTCAACCCTTTTGGCCTCACTTACAGGGCCGAGTATCTCCATCCGTGCGCTCATTCTTTTAATCACTTACACGGCCCGCTATGTATTTCCACCCGGGTGCGCTAGTTTCTGTGCCTAATTTAAACCAGCCGCTATTTATTTTCCATCCGGGGTGCGCTCGCGGACCCCCTCCGGGGAGCCCCCACCGTCGATTGGTCCCCCCATGTTTCTCCATCCAGTGCGCGAGCCCTGTGCCTCCCTTTAAGGGCCGCTATAAAAACCTCCATCCATGGCTCAGCTCTGTGCCTCATTTAAAACCAGGGCCACTAGTATCTCCACCCAGAGCGCTCAGGCCCTGTCCAACCTTAAGGCCGCTATGTACCCCCATCCCAGTGCGCCAGCTCGGGTGCCTCATTTTAAAACATGGCTTGCTATTTTGGCCCCTTTTTGTAATTGTACACGGGCCGTTAGTTTCCTTTCCAGTGCGCTCACTCTTTCCTAACTGAAAAACGGCCCCATGTACCCCTCCAGTCCCGCCGCTCTGTCCTCCTGTACATCCCTTTATGAAACCTCCACCCAAAGGGGCGTTTTCAGGCCCTGTGCCTCACTTACAGGCCAACATGTACCCCCTCCAGGGGGCCTCGCTCTGTGCCTAAGTGAAAACAGGGCCCCATATGAAAATCTCCACCCAGTGCCTCAGCCTGTGCCTAAAGGTCCCAAGGGCCCACTATGTTCCCACCCAGTGCCTCAGCTCTTCCCTCAGGGGAAAAGGCCCTATGATTTCCCCCAAAGTCCCAAAAAAGGCTCCTGGGGCCTCACTTACAGGGGGGGCTATTTACCCTCCATCCAGTGAACCTCAGCCCCTGTCCCTTTACTATACAGGCCGCTTTTTACCTCCATCCATTTGTTTTTCGGGCTCTGTCCCTTCATGTACAGGCCCAATTATTTTCCACCTGCGCTAAACCCCGTGCCTAAATTTGTCCCAAAACCCTTTCCCTCCATCCGGGGCGCTCAGCTTTGTGGCCTCACTGTACAGGGCCGCAATTTTAATATCCCTTTCCGTGCCTCACTCTGGGGCCCGAATGTAGGGGGGCCTATGTATCCCCCACCCAGTCCCTTTCCGCTTTTGGGCCTCATTCCCAGGGGCCGGGTTTAAATTTCTCCACCCCGGGGCTCAGCTCTTGGCCCTTCAGTGTACACTTCCGCTATTACCTCCCACCCAATCCCGGTCTAAACCCGGGGTTAAAATAAACGATAGAGACTTTCCCCGTAGTATGATCATTTTATGGCGGGGCCCGGGTCGGGCACAGCCTATGAAAAAATTTCCCGTCGGAAATCGGGCCCAGCATTTTTCATCGCGGGAAACATCTGTTTTTGTCAAGTTTGCGCAAATGCTGCGGTTGGTTTCGGATTCTGCAAATTTGAGGGGAACCCGGGGGGTTTTTATACTATACTTCATTTTTGCATATTCCGCCTGTTTTTTTAACCCAAAACATTTAAAAAATTTAGTTTTTGTCCGATACCCCACGGGATTTTCATTGCTGTCTATGCAGCACAGGGTACCATCGGATTTTCAGTGGTTTCAAAGTAAAAAAAAAAAACCCTTTCCCAAAAATCCGACTTTTAGGCAGTTTAGTGACTGTTGAGCTCTGCTCTGATGATGGAAGGATTTAAATAATATTCATTAGATTAATCATGTATCATCAGTTGTTTTTTACAACATCTTCAAGTGAAAATCCGAACCATTCAGGATGCGGTTGTTTTGCATATGGATTTTTTTCCTGAAAGGCCCCGGGGTTAAATGAAATAGGATTAGGGGAAAAATGAATCTGGGGCTGTGAATTGTTTAGGACTCATGAACATAACAGATTTTTCATGGGAAAAGCAGATTTCTGCTGCTGATTGTTGTGTCGCAGATTCTACTATGGATTTTGATGGAGATCAGCCCCATTTAATAGGGTTAATCTTTGTCCTGTCTACCCAATATGGTTCCTGTACTAATAGGTGACATTTTCTTGGTTTCTGCACTGTGGCTTATTTTTATTCTCATCCGAAAAAAATTGTGCCATGTAAAGTAAAACATGGATTTCTATCAAATGCAAGAGGACACATATTACATAAGAATTTTGTGCTGAATTCACCATGAAACACATGCCGATTCTGCACCTAAATCTACTTGAAATTTTTCCATGTAAACTGGGCTCTAAAGGGACACTCATATCAGAAATGCAGTCCTATGTAATTAAAAATGACGTATGGAATCTTGTCCTTTTCTAACAGCGATAGTAAAGAGATATAACTTCTAAATGGCAGGGTGGACTAAACTCACTTTACTGTTTGTGCTGCTTATTTCTATGTCTCATTACAAATAGTAGGTAATACAAATGGTCATTATTGTAAATAAAGATTTAAAAATTCGAAAAGGGGCAATGAGAAACAGGCATGAAAAAATTTTAGGGGTTTAATCTTTTTCCCCCGGGTGGTGTGGTTCCAACTCTCTTGAAAGGGGTTTTATTACCACTCTGTTTGACTGAGTCACAAGCAGCTTTACGCTGATTCCGGTCTTGTCAGGTTGTGGGTAGTTCAATAGCAGTGATTATCTTATTTATTTTCCTTCCGGCTGAGACTTACCGAAAAGTGCGGAATATTTTTTCGTAAACTAAAAGACGGGTCTGTGGGACAAAAAACAATGGCTTATCTGTAATTTTTTGTAAAGGGGGTAGTTTGCTCTATCCGTCCATGGAAACGGCACTCCCTAACCATAGAAACCTGTGTTCACTTGGAGCACACACAAAAAAAATTGTTATCTCATGACTAAAGTTAAATCTATTGACCAATGGATTTAGTAAAAATCTTTATTTAACTGTCCCTTTATGTTGAAAGCAATTCTTTTTAGAACGGACACCCTCGGCTCCTGATGGACCCTATTGAGTACATTTGGTTTGTTAGGGCCACTAGGTGCCATTTTTTAACGGGAAAAAATATTCTTGACGGAACATATGATGGAGGTCCTGAACAGAACAGATGTGAACCAAGCCTAACAGGTCCTGCTGATAACACATTATTTAGCAATCATCACTGCTGTTCTATCTGAGCTCACAGAGGGGAATTTATGTACATAGGAGAACCTTAAAATTATATTTATAAAAAAAATACCTTTAAAAAAAAAATCCATATAATAGTTGCATATTTCTCAATATTGTCAATTAAAAAAAAAATATTGAGGGGGTTTTCCTTTTAAATGTAAATTAATATAGGTCACTCTTTAGCATCCCAAAGTTTTAGTTACCTTAGGTGTTGTCCATTCAGAACAATTTTTGTGCAGGTGGCCATAGAGGGAGGTCTCCTGTTTGGGGTTCACCTTATTTAGTGAGAATAAAGAGCAGATCTTCCCCTGAAGGATTTGTATGAGTATGTGCTAAATACAGTAGTTATACATTATGTTCAATAGGGTTCCGTGCCCCACATTCGAAATGCAGGGAGAAGTGCAAAAGCCGCTTCCAATAGTACATAACAACCCAATCACCAATACCACACTGGGACTTTGCCGTTTCCTTCAGAGCCTGCGATCCTTTCTGTGTATTCTATTTTTATAGGAATTTTAGAAGATTACACTGTTCAGATGTAAAAACATGATTTCATATGGGTCTAATGCACCAAACTAGCAATGCTGTTAGATTGGATCATTAGAGTCAGGGTTGGGCTGAGATTGCCCCTGTATTTTGTGCCACAGTTAAGAAACTACCCAAGGCTGGCATGAACAGGGATTTATGAGCGTTAGCTTGGACCTTGGGCCGCAATTTTAAAAGAATTTGCAGCCATTCATCTTTTGGGGAACAGGGTGAACATGACAATCCAATTTCTGCAGTCTTACTAGGATTGTGAACTCCAGAGCTTCACACTGTAGAACTACATTGCTTTTGCTGCCCAAAATTATTGAAAATGGCTCTGGAATGGATTCTGTCCAAAACTAAATCATCCGATGTTTCATCTTGTACTGTACAGTAAATTCCACTCAGACTAAAATTAGTCCATGTGAGCTATGCACAAAAATACATTGATAACTCGGAGGATCTTAGCGACATTAATGGGTGAACAGCTGGAAACATTAAAGGATTAAAATAAACCATCTCAAGTATGTTTAGAAAGATGAGGCTGGTTTCATTTTGGGAAAAAGGGCAGAAGTGTAAGAAAGAACCAGAAATAAATGGGCCGGGAACCAAGACTTACATAATTTCTCATACCCAAAATAGAAAAGTAAGATTAAGATTCCTATCTGTTAAATTCTGTGTAGTTCATAGTGTCCATACAATGGTCCATTAGTAACTTTATAGATTTCCTAGCACCATATTAAGGGTTTACTCAATAGTTAGTGATATCTTGAGGAGTAGGCACTTCCTAGAAGACGATTCTCACATTTTGCATATCATAGGACAAGTCACTTTAAATAGCAAGTATTTTATAAAGACTCTATAAGATGATTAGGTTTCCCCCATTGAAATTCTGGGATTAAAAAGGGGGAAAGTCATCAAGTTGGAGTACTTATGGAGGCAAAATAAACACCGGCCTTAGGCCTCTTCACTCTGACATCCTCCACTGATGACATCTATCGGCATGCCTCAACAAATAAGACCAGTTATACAGTACATCAGCATCATTGGGGCACTTGTATTATGGCCCAACCGTAGGTCTAATGACCCAAAGTAACATCCCCATAGGGATCTTTGATGCTGGATTTGCTTTTGTAATTACACTATAAACCTTCCTTGAACGAAGTGTTTCACCAATCTTTTTTCTAACCCCTTACCGCCGGGGCCTTTTTGGCCTTCCCCACGACCCCGGTTTTAAAAACTGACATTACATTTAGTGAAGTAACTTTTTGACCTTTTACCTACCAATGATTCAGAGATTTTTTTCCCCGTGGGACATTGTTTTTAATTTTTGTAATACATTTTGGGCCAAAATTCCTTCTTTATTTTAAAAATATAAAAAATCATGAAAATTTTCAAAAATTTGCAATTTTCAAATTCAAAAAATGCGCATGTAAACAGATAGTTATTCCACCAAAATAGTTTAAACTAGCTCTACTTATTCTACGTAGGGTTTGGGATCATTTTTAAAAAATTTTTTTTTAAAACCCCATTAAGGCCTTAGAAATTTAGTAGTAATTTTTTCACATTTCAAGAAAAATTTGCAAAATAAATTTTTTTTGGGGCCAGTCCATTCTGACTGGCTTTTAGGGGCCTTTTGTTTGATACCCCAATAAATACCCCATCTAAGCTAGACCCTTTAAAATATTTAAAAAAAATTTTGGAAGTTTTTTGACCCTTTTAAAATTTCACAAAATTTAAAACAAAATGAGGGGAAATTTTAAAATTTCACTTTTTTTTTTCAGATTTTAAAATTTTATTCATTATTCACTGGAACGCAGAGAGTGACCAGGTAAATGCAACTTAATATCGTTCCCCAATTCGGGCCGTTTTCAGAGATACCCATAGGGGCCGTATGCCTTTTTGGCTCCACCAAAAAACCCCCAGAATAGGGGAAACCTACGGGACCGGGGGTCTCATTTTTTTTTAAAATTTTTATTAGGGCGCCATTTAAAGGTTTGCAGACCCCAAAGGGGCTAAAACAAAAAAACTCCCCCCAAAAGACCCCATATTAGAAATTACACCCTTAAGGAAAATATCCAGAGGGGCAGTGAGTATATCGACCCCACAGGTTTTTCCCAATTTTTTTTAGCGTTAGGTTCGAAAAAAAAGAAAAATATTTTTCCCCAAAACTGCAATTTTAGCTGAAAAATTTTTTTTTTACAAGGAATCCTGAAAAAAAAGCCCCCCAAATTTTGTTAGCAATTTCTTTCCAAATTCGGGAATCCCACAGCGGGGGTAAACGCTGTTTGGGCGCATGCAGGGTTACAAGGGGGGGAGCGGTATTTGGCTTTTGGAACGCTGATGTTGGTGGGGGCCATGCGCATTTGCAAAAACCCCCCAAATACTAGAACCCGGTAAACCTTCCAGAAGTTGCCCCATTTTGGATTCAACACCCCTCAGGGATCTTATCTAGGGGTGTATTTTGCATTTTGGGTGCACAGGTGTTCCATAGTTTTTTTTTAGCATTGGGCCATGAAGATGGGGGAAAACGCAGTTCTACCATTGTTTTTTGGGCTTAATTTTTACAGTATTCGCCGTACGGGATAAATGACAGGATAACTTTACTATGTGGTTCGATACAATTGCAACGATATACATTTTATATAGTTTTTTATGTTTTATTATTTTTACACAATAGAAATGACTTTATAAAAAATTGCATTTTTATGTTGTCCTAGTCTGACAGCCATAACTTTTTTATTTTTCTGTATAAGGATCTGATTATGGTCTTGTTTTTTGTGATATTATTTGACGTTTTTATTATTACCAATGGGGGGGTAATATGACCCTTGGATAACTTTGTATTAATGTTTTTGTGAGGCATTTTGAACAAAATACAGAAATCCTGGTAGTGTTTTTATTTTTATTTTTTACAGCGGTCACCATGCGGTATAAATGACAAGCTAATTTTACTCAGCAGGTTGATACGATTACAGTGATTCCAAATTTGTATTTTTTTAATGTTTTACTGTTTTTACCCAATAAAAACACTTTTATTCATAACGAAAACACGGTTTTGCATCACCGCAGCCTAAGAGACATAACTTTTTTCTTTTTCTGTTTACGGAGCTGTGTAGGGACTTTTTTTTTGTGGGATGAGTTGACGTTTTTATTGGTTTTATACCCAATTTAAATACTTTTTTATGTGGAAGCACAATTTTTTTTAAAGTGTTTTTATTGTGTAAAACAATATGTATGCATCACTATCTTCTGAGAGTCATAACTTTTTAATTTTTCCATATACAGAGCTGTATTAGGATTTTGTTTTTTGCGGGATGAACGGACGTTTTAATTTGCACCACTTTGGTTATTATATGTGTTTTTGATGACTATTTATTCCATTTTATGCAATTCTGTGACTTTTTTTTTTTTTTTTTTTCGACGTTTACCGTACGGGTTAATTAACATGACATATTTATAGGGTGGGTTGTTATGCACGTGGTGATCCAAATATGGGTACTTTATTTTTGATCTTTTTTCGGGCGATTGGCGTTTGTAACGGGGAAAAGGGCGGTGTATGTGTTTTTATTTTATTTTTTGTGTTTGTGTTTAACTTTTTTACACTTTTTCCCAGAGGGGAATTGTATGAAGGTTGCGACATCGAACGGTTAATTACCGCGGCACAGCCGATCCCCCAGGCCATGGCTCCCGCCCGGGGGGGATCGCATGATGCCAGCAGTAATGTACCCCCTGGTTCCATCCCCGCATCTTGGGTTTTGCTTCTGAGCGCGCAAGATCGTCATGTCGTACCCATACGTCAATTTGCGGGAACCCTTACCCAACCTTCGTTCTTCTCGGATTATTTTTTAACTTTTTACTCAGTTACCTTTACACACTACTACCTTCATTTTTTCATCTCTTCTTTCGCACGTCTATATTTCCTCTATTGTAACTTTTCATGTCTTTGCCTGTGTATATATGCATATTTTTTCTTCATTTCCTGTTCCAACATTAGTGATGTTTTTTTTTCCATGTATATAATTTTTTTGTACATCCTGTACATCCATTTTTGTATGTTTTTCTATTTGCAGTGACCCAAATCTAAACCAGACCGAACCGTTGGGTTTTAAATTTTGGGCCCTTTTATTTTATTCCACCGTATAATTGGTGGAATAAAATATACAACTTAATTGCATATGAATTGCCCATGAGTGCAGTGGATTGTTATACACTTGCTTGAACAGCTTCTAACAGCATTTAGAGATATGCTTTTCTGCAGCTACATGGGAAAAACCCAGCCTGGAACTGAGAAATCATGCTTTTGTTGGGAGTTTTTAAGGGATCTTTTGACCTGGAGAGAAGTCATTGTGTAGGGAGCGGAAGTGGGGAAGTGTATCATCACTATTTTGAAAAGGTGGATCCCATTTATTATAATGGGGGTAACCTTTATTGTAATCCGGTCTGTGATGATAATGAGGAGACTGAAAATAACCCCTACAGATCAGGAAGCGTCAGACTATTATTGTACTTAGTGGTTAGAGTAAGGGCGCGTTCTCACGGCACAGGACAAATATCGGTCGGTTTGTCGGCCGGTATTTGCGCTGTTTTGCGGCCGTCCCCACGACCGCGGGGGGGACGGCTTTTCTCTGCAATGAGCGGCGAAAAGCCCTCCCCCTTCACATTGGCTTTCACAGATTCTGTCCGGAAACCGGACGGAAGATTGTGCTAGCACAATGTTTTGAGGCCAGACCGCGGGCGGAAAAACCGCCGGACGGTGGGGACTGCTGCACGGGTTTTCCATAGAGCACCATTGTGCTCATTTTCGACCAGTTTTTCAGGCGGTCTGAAAAACTGGCCGAAAACCCGTGTCGTGGGAACATGCCCTAAAAAGTGCAGTATTTCAGGATATTTTTTAATATAGTGATATGGAAAATTAAGAAAAACTTTACCAATTCCACCAAAAATATGTTTCACATAAAACCATTATTTAAACAATAGCTAATTTTCTGAAGACACATTCTCTTTCCAGACAATTAAAATATTTTCCACATTACAAGACTAGTTTCGAATCATCAAGATAAAATAAAAAAGGATAAAACAAACTTTGTTCCTTGTTTACCTATTCACAGGAATATCCAGAGGATTTTTGTGAAGCAAAAAAAATTCTGATATATCTACACCCATTAGCAGTCCCAAATACCTGAAAATATCTAGGAAAATCTAAACTGAGGGCTCTGGCAAAAGCAGCAGAACTGATTACATTCTACACTTGTGTAGATGGGAGTGGGGTGCCGGCATCAATATATGGCAAAGCTGGAAAAATGGCAAGTCCAATTGTGTTTAATGGGTCCAAACCCCACCTGGTAATTTACTGTCTATAAAATGTACTTTAAAATTTTAGGCAAAAATTAAAATATAACTGAGTAATCAATTAGTGTGTTTGTATCAACAAGACTTCAAACACCGTAATTGACAACTTACTTGAAACACCTATCTGAACAATTTAGACAACTGAAAGAAGCTTGCTGGTAATAAATGCAGTTTAATTGGAGTGGAGTTAAAACTGCACCAAAACTGCTCTGTGTGAAAGCACCCTAACTCTGATTTGGAACACAGGTGAAATGTGAGTTAATTAGAAAAAAAAAAATCTTGAGTTTTTGATTCAGTTGAAAAACGCAACCGGTGAGCGCAGCTTTTGTGTGCAGTTGAACGGCCAATTCATTTTCCCACTGGGGTGGTTCATACAAATAATCCAGTATGTCAATAATCAGACATGTCGTGTCCATTCTTCTTAATTGCTCCCCAAAATTCCCCTGATCCACCTCTGATGTCTTCGAGAAACTCAGCCTCTTGGTTTGGGGCCTAATTTCTCTTTACTGCTAGATAAAAACATGGAAAAGTAAGGGCAACATCTATGAATTCACTTGTGGTATTATTTGGCGTATATTGCGCCAAAAAACTGCTGGCACACTGTCCTATAGATGACACAACACATTTTGCATTACCCCAAGCACCTGCAATTTGGCGATTACACCTATAACCATACAAATTTGGCGCATTTACTTTATGCGAAAAAATGTTTGGACATAAAACTTTCATCATACTTTTTGATTTATAACCCTTATATCCATTTAGAACTGGTGTGTTGGCCCCAAGTTAAAAAAATGGCGCATACAAATTCATAGAGTCTTAAAAATTTTTCTAAATTGAAATGTTTGTTTTGATATTTCTTTCTGTGCACCTCGGAAAATAGATTTTCCCAAGCACCCTCCCCTTTCGGTTTAAGGCTTGTTTGTATTTGGGAAATTTTGGAACTGGGCCTTTCCCAAAATTTAAGTGCAAAAACAATCCATAAAAATTGGGCAGTTAACGAAAGCAGTAACAAAAAATTGCCGAAATGTATAAAGGAATTCTAAAAAAAAAAAGCGGGTTTTACCATGGTTGTCAGGTTTAGGCAGACTGTTTGAAAATACCCCAAATCAGACAATTGTGTTAAAAATAGGTGGTCTTTTTTTCAGGCCCCTTTTAATCAGCTTTTCTAATTTTGGATAACCCTGATCAGGCAAACGGCTGACGTTCTCAGACACCAGCTGCCGGCAACTTCCTGGGGCTTCCCAATTACTCATCTAGAATGGGACGTGATGAATGTACAAAGTTAAAATCGTAATCTCAGGGCAGAGATTTCTATTTCCATAGCTGTATGAATGTAAATGGTCACATGCATAAAACAGTGCAGACAAAAAGTGCAACTCATGGAAAGCAGAGATCTCAGGTATTACCTATTGGGGATAATTGCTACAATCTTTTACACGTGTTTCTATCCTCTGATACTTGATA
This sequence comes from Phyllomedusa bahiana, assembly GCA_025379985.1. NCBI lineage: Eukaryota > Metazoa > Chordata > Amphibia > Anura > Hylidae > Phyllomedusa > Phyllomedusa bahiana. Next base: position 92,902 of record JAODAL010000799.1, on the reverse strand, counting down.
TCCTATACTATAGACCAGTGGTGCACAACATATGGCTGCCATTGCCCCTATAAGTGGCCTCAGACCATCAGGACACAAACAAACATGCTTTGTTTCTGTCGTCATACTTCAGAAAGTAATATTCATCTTTTGACAGATGCAGTGAACTGATGGTAGTAGAGAACCACGGCACACCAATTCTGGTATTATGCCAATAATAGAATGTGTCACGAATACGGTAGTGGATCCACTGGACCGCCACAAGCGGTGGTGTAAGCCACACCAGGGAGCGGAGTCTAAGTAGGTCCCGGTTTTCAACAGAGCCCGCCGCAAAGCGGGATGGACTTGCTGCGGCGGGAGTCTACCAGGTCGCTACCCCTGACGTGACTTGCTTGTGGTGGCAGCCGAGGTGTAGCATGGTACAGAATAGTCAGGCAGACTCTTAGTCGGGGACAGGCGGTAAGGTCAGGACAGGCGGAAAAGGTTCGTGGTTGTGGGACGTAGGCGAGAAGGTTCGGTACACGGTAATCAAGACAAGACTAGAATAAACGCTTTCTCAGTAGGCAACAGGCACTAAAGATCCGGCGGGGAGTGGGCGGAAGCGCCCAGGTAATATAGAGGCAGCGCCCGGCAATTACCCAATTACCGGCGCGCTGGCCCTTTAAATTTCACAAAGCCGGTGCGTGCGTGCCCTAGAGAATGGGGACGCACGCGTCGGACAGCAGGAGGCTGCAGACATACAGGAGCGCGGCCGGGTGAGTATTGGCGCGCTGGGGAGCGAGTGTGCCCGTCGCCCGACCCCCGGGCAGCGGTGGCACTCGCCCCAGATGCCGGGGCACAGGCAGGGCTGCGACGGCGCCCGCAGCCCGACTTACGGGCTGTGGCACTGTTCGCAACAGTACCCACCCTCCCCCTTTAGCCCTCCCCTTCTTTCTGGCCCGGAGGAATTTCTGCACCAACTACGGTCCGGATTTTTTGTTTTCCCGGCCCCCATGCCCTTTCCTCAGGCCCAAACCCCACCAGTCGATAAGAAAATGCCTTTTTTCCCCCTTTAAATCGTTTTTTTATCCAGGATTTCTTTCACACCCAAAAGAGTTTTTTTGGGACTCAGTTCGGAAGGCGGAGGAGCAATTTTTGGGGAAAAAAAAAGGGGTTTTCCAGGCCCAAAGGGGTTTCAAAAAGGGACAGGGAAAGATTTTGGGAATATGCAATAGTGGGGGGAGCCGGAGTTTTTAGGCAGCCGGGTTGATGCGTTGATTACCTAAACCCGGCCCTACATAGCGGGGGGCCCTGTTTATAACTGGGGACCTTGAGTCGGGATATTTTTGGGCCCAAAAGCCACCCCTTGTCCCCGGGGGGAAAAAAGGGGAGCAGGACCCTTCTATTTTTATCCGCCTTGGGGGCCTTCATGCGTGCGGATCCCTGCTGCGGGGAAATTGGCGGTCTGATTCCAAAGGTCAGCTTTCTAAAACCCAAATTTTTTGCTCGGCAACTCGGGAAGGGGAGAAAAAACAATAAAAGGGGAGGGCGGGGATGTGGCCATACACAATGAAAACCGAAGGGGTTCCCTGTGGATTCCAAACCCAGGGAGTTTTAGGGGAAAACTCTGCCCAAGGAAGAAAGCTGGCCCATTTCCCCCCTGTCGAGCCGAGAAAAAAGTCCCGAAAATACCCTTTCCCCAGGACCCCTGATTGATTTTTCCACTTGTCGTTCGTTTGGGGGGGTGGTGGGGCCGAGGAGAAATCCAGGTTCACTTGCAACGAGAGCAGGGGGGCCCCGCCAGAACCTTAGACCGAATTGGACCCCCCCAGACCCGGAGACAATATGCGGGGGGGTCCTTTGTAAGGGAAAAGATATAGAAAAAAAAAACAGGCTGGCCAAAACGGGGGGCAGATGGAAACCCCTGGCAAAGGGAAAAAAATGGGGCCATTTTCGAAAAACGGTTTCTCGCCCAAACCCGATGTCCGTGTTCCCCAAAGGGAGGGGAGGAAGTCGTGACAAATTTCCATCGCCACAGGGAGCCCAAAGGGATCCTGGGGAAGGGGCCCAGAGATTGGAGCAGCCCCGCGGGTTTTTGAGGGAGGGGTTTTTTGTCAGGGCACAAGTAACCCCGGGGCTTCCCCGAAAATCCCTGATTTCCCTTTAGCAAGCCCCGGCCCCCAGAAAAAAGGGGGGAAATTTGGAGGAAGGGCCCTTGCAGAGTTCCAGGGGGCCCGGCCCATTTGAGAAAAATTTGGCCCCCCATTTCAAAATTTTCCCCTGGGGGGCGCAGGCGAACATAAAGTCTTCCCTGGAGGCACCTTTCGAAGATCTACTGGAGCTGTAGGGATCAAGCGTTTGGGGGAAAAAAATTATATGCTGAGGAAAAAGGCCCCCGTCCCCCCCAAAACATTTAGAGGACCCGGGGGGGAAACCCCGGGCCCGGCCCCGACGGTTTTTTCTTTCAGGGGGAAAATGTATCTGGGGGCACGAGAAGAAGGGGGCCCCCCTGGCTTTTACGCGGTTTTAGGCGTTGGGACCCATTGGAAGGGGATGGAATTTTTATCGTCGGAGTAAACGGTTTTTAAAAAGGGGTGCCCAGTCCCCCCAGAAGATAACGCCATTCTTCCAAGGCCCGGGTTTTATGGCCAAACAACCCCCCGATCCCCCATGGTGTAATTTCTTCTCCGCTGGGGAGGGAAAAACTTGGAGAGAAGCCACAGGTGGGCCAAACTTTCCTTAGGTTCCCCTTTTTGCTTGGGGAAAATGCGCCTGCCCGAAGGGGGAGGGTCCCTTTTCCCGAAAAAAAAGGCTTTTCGGTATCAGGTCGGGTCAAGAAGGGGCGTGGAGGCGGGAAAGCTGCCTTAAAAATTGACCAAAAAGCCTTTTTGGCCCCGGGGGGCCCTGCCTTGGGTTGGTGTTCTTCTTTGTAAGTGCTACAAAAAGGGGCCCCCCAACGTGAGTAAGGGGGGATAATTGCCGATAATAAATTTGAGAAGCCGGGAAAAACGCTGTTGGCCGTAGGGCCCCCCGGCCTAGGGATGCAAATGGCCGACAGCTTTGCAGGATCCACTTGTAAAACCCCCGGGGCCGAGATGATTAACCAAAGAAACGGGGGGTGGTCTGGTGGAAAAGATATTTCTCTAATTTGGCATTTGGGTGGTTGGTACGTAAATAGCTTTCCCGCACCTGGGGGGACCCTGGAAGCGTGAGTTCCAAATTTGCCAAAAGGGAAAACCAAGATGTCGTAAAAGGGAGCCCGACAAAGTTTAGAGGGATCCCCGGGAAAATATATTTTACGAATCCCGGAAAATGCTGGGGCGTTGCACAAAAACCCAAAAGGGATGATGAGGTATTCGAAATGTTTCCCCTTGGGAAAATTTGTCGGTCCACAAAGCCGAATTTAAACAGCTTTGTGATCAACAGCAGGGATTTCGGTTTTCACAGTGTTTTTTTTAAGTCCCCGATTTAAACGTTTCCCGGCCACCGGGAGCCCTCTTTCTTTTTCCCCCAAAAAAAGAAAAACCGGGCCCCCGCCGGAGGGGGAGGAAATTGCGTTTTTAACCCCTTCTGGAGGGTTTTCCCCAAATGTAGGTTGGGGCATTTGGGTTCGGTTTCCGGGGCCCCCCACAAGGGTAAGGGCCCTGCCCCCCGGGGGGACTGGTTCCTGGGAGTAGGTTAAACGGGCAGTGTAGGGGGGGATTTAGACGGGTAGGGTCTCGGCCTGCTTTCCCGAGAAGACAATTTCCCCCGTAATCCCGGTATTCCTTTGGGGAGACCTGGCAGGGACCCGGGAAAAAAACCCTTGGGGGAAAAAGCGGAGCGCAACCCGGGGGCAGTGCCACAAGGGGCAAAAATTCCCCAGTCAGGCCCCCCAAAGCACAACCCCGCCTGTCTTCCCAAATTTAACGTAGAGGGATGGCGCTGCAAAACCCCGGAAACCCAACAGGGGTCCATGAGAAAGATTGAAGGCAGCACGTTTTAAGGAAAATTCTTTTCCTTGTGCAAGACCCCCACGGGGGGATACCACTTGGTCCTGTCCGAATGGCATCCCCAAGGACTCCCCTGCTACCGAGGATTCACCAAAAGGTTTCTTTAGGCCAAACCCCACTGGATGCTGTTCCGGGACACCCAGCGCGGCATGGATGAATTCCCGGGGGGAACCGGATTCCAAAAAAGCAGGTTAGTCAAGCCCCCGGTCATTTTGTGTTTCCCAAAACCCGGCACAGTAAGGCGGGGAAGATGATTTCTCACCTAGTGATGCCTTCCAACGGGCTTGGTCGGGCATTTCCCGGGTTGAGGACAAAGCGGACAGCCACCCCCGAAAGTGATCTGGGCGGGGCGAGTACAGGCCACTTTTCGCCACTCAGGAAAAACCCCTGCTCGTTTAGTGGGCCTGTCCACCCATGGGCTTTTCCCCCAGAGGGTGGGGAAACCACAGTGGAGGCCTTTGGAATCCCGGGGCCAGGTGTGGCAGACGGGGGGGGTGAACCGGGGTCACTTTTCTTGGTGAAGTCTTCTTGCGTCTCGCGAAGCGTTTTTATGGGGGTGACCAGGTGGATTAAATTTAAGGAAGGGGCAGATCCTTTGCGCAAGGGCGTCCTTAACCCTGCTGGAAAGGCCTTTTCTTAAAGGTGGCGCACAGGCGGCATCTTTCCAAAGACAGCTTGATGCCAGGTGCGAAACGTACCGCATAGTCTTTGCCCCGAGGATTCCCCCGGCGCAGGTTAAAAAGTCCCTTTCCCCGCAAAAAGTGCCCCACTGGTCCTCGAAAAATGGTAATTCTCGGGGAAAAGCTGCGGTCCGTATCACCTGATCGGCCTGTCCCATGGGGGTGTAGCCCAAGCCAAGGCCTTCCCGGGCCTGCAAACTGACCACGAAGCCATTTTTGAATTCAGGGGGGAACTGGGCCGCCATTATAATGTGCACGGGGCCGGGTAATGAAAACCCCGACACAGCTTAGGATTCCCCCCCCGAACTTGGGCGGGAACGGAAAAAGGAGTTTAGGACCCCCTGTTGTGGCGGAACATGAGGGCGTAGGACGATGGCGATGGCGCGTGCTGAGCCAAAAATGCTGCAACAGGAGGTAGTGGGTTTAGTTGCGAGCTTGTTTGGGAGTTGCGGACCGCTGGGCAAAGATGGTTAAGTCCGCCCGCCGGGCAGGGGGTACCTCGGCGGGATCCTGACCGGATCTTACTGTCCAATCAGTTGGATCCCCTGGACCACCACAAGTGGTGGTGTAAGCCACGCAGGGGCGAGTCTAAAAGGGGCCCGGTTTTCAAAAACGCCGCAAAGCGGGATGGGCTTTCTGCGGGGGGATCTACCAGGTCGTACCCCGACGTGATTGCATGGGTGGCAGCCCAGGGGTGTGTGGTCAGAATCTAAGGGAGGCTGTAGTCGGGGACAGGCATAAAGTAGGACAGGGGGCAAAGGTTCGTGGGCGTGGGGGTAGGGAGAAGGTTTTGTACACGGTAATCAAGACAAGACTAGAATAACGCTTTCTCCGTAGGCAAAAGGCACTAAAAATCCAGCGGGGGGGTGGGCGAAAGCCCCGGTAAATGAGGCAAGCCCGGGAATTTCCCAGAGAACGGGGGACGCGCACCCCCCGGGACCAGGGCCCCCCTCTTCCTTTGGGGGAAAAATTTGGGGATTCCCCGGGGGTCCCCCAAAGCTCAGCGGGCCCCCCCAAAGCGGGCCGCCTCCACCCCCGGGTTTGGAGCCACCCCGTAGATTCGGGGCCAACAGCCCCGCTCGGGAGCGCGCCCGGGGGGAGGCTGGGGTTTCCCCCTGGTGGGCCCCGAGTACCGGGCCCCCTTTGGCCCCCCCCCCCCTCCCACCGGCTGCATGCCGGGGTCACGACCCCGCCGGTACGGGCCATCCGAAAGGTCGGGAAGGGGCCCCGGGCGGGAACACCCGGGATTTCTGCTCCCGGCCTTTTTCAGCTCCCAGCAGGCCGGGGGCCCAAGTGCGCGATGTAATACGTCCGCGGCCCGCCCCTTTTTGCTGGTTGAGGGCCACCGGCTCCGGGACTGGAAAAGAGGGGGGAAAAGGGGAAAAGTTTTTTATTTTTTTTTTTTAAATTTACAGCCCTGCCTGCCTATAAAATGCCCTGCCTGCCCATTTTACCCCCCTTGCCTGCCCATTTTCTCCCCGGTTCGCCCATAAAATTCCCCTGCCTCCCATTTACTCCCCTGCCTGCCCCATTTTAATGGCCCGCCGGCCAAATATATGCCCCCCTCCCTTCCCTATATATTCCCCTTCCCCGCCCATATTCTCCCCCTTTGCCGGGCCCATTATTTCCCCCCACCTTTGCCTATATACTTCCCCTGCCTGCCTTTAAAGGGGGCCCCTTGACTGCCTATAAACTGCCTGCCTACCTGTAAGGGGTTTCTGCCTCTCCTATATACGGGTCCCCCTTTGCCCTTATACGGGTCCTCCCTCCCCCTTAAATGGCCTTGCCTCCCCTTTAATTTTATTTGGCCCTGCCCCCCTAAAAAACTGGCCCTCCCGGGGCTTTAAATCCCTTGGCCCTTGGCCTCCCCCCAAAAAACGGGCCCTAACCGGGCCCAATTTAAACGGGCCCCTGCCCGCCCAAATTTTCTGTGGGCTAATCCCCTTTTCGGCCCTACCGGGTTTAAATTTTCAGGCCCTACCCCAAAAGGGGTTAAAACAGGCGGGCCCTCCAATCAAGGGGGAGGGGAAATTTTATTACAGGGGGCCTACAATCTACAGCGGGGCTAAAACCAAACCTACGGGGGGCAGCATATTTCCCTAAAAAAAATTGGGCCTGAAAACCCCTACCAAACTTAATGGTGGGGCAAAAATTTCCTCCCCTACTTATAAATGTGGGGCCCCCCTTTAACAGAGGTGGATCTTAGCGAAGTGTTAAAAAAGTGAGGATTCTAAGATTTTTTGGTGTTTTACATTTGCAGGGCGAGCGCGGCAGGAGGTCATAAATGGCGGTAGGGGCCCGGAAAAAGGAGAGGAAAAGAGAAAAAAAACATTCGGGAGAACGACTGATAAGATAAAAAGTCTCCGGGGGCCCCTGGTGGTCAGGGGTTTTTTTAAATTCTAAAAGATTCCAGTGTTTATAGTCTTTTGTCATGTAAGGTGACCTGATTTTATTTAAATTTTTGAAATTTTTTGTTTCTTTTTTTTAGTTTTTTATTTTTTTTTGGGTGGGGGGAAAAAGGAAGGGGGGGGGGCCAGTACACCTCTCTCCCCGGGTGGGCCCATATTTGCTTTTTAAGGACGCCCTGCGGGGATGAAGGGACTGCAGTCATACAGGATACATGAGTGGGCCCCCAAACAAGGTGGATATTTAAGTATAAAAGCAAAATTGGCGCAGTCAGGGAGGCACAAAGGAAATGCGGAAAGGCTGCTTTTTCCAAGTATAGGCTTGTAAGCAGCATGGAGAGCATAAGAAGAAAGGGAAAGCTTTGTAGGGCTTGCTAGGGCCCAAAAAACCTTACGGGGGCCTTTTCCCAAGGGTGTTTTAAAAATTTTTGCTCTTTTTGGGGTGGTTCCAGGGAAATTTGTGCGCCCTTTGGGTGAATTTTGGAATGTGTTTTTGCTTTGGGGAAAACCCCCTTTTTGTTTCCTGTCACAAATTTTTTCTGAAATTTTCCCAAACTAGATCCCACCACCCCTCGGGCAGTCCCGGGGCACAATGAAAATCAGCAATGAAAAATTTGTTTTTTTCCAAAAATCACTCACCTCCGTGACATCCCAAACCCCTAAATAACAGTCACCAAAGAATACACCTATTCATGGACCCAAAATAACCAACAAATCGTTATTTAAAAAAAAACTCCTAAAAAAAACCAAGACCCAAAACTATTACAAACTTAAGGATAAAATTTTCCTGCCAGATCCTCCCAAACCAGACCACCACATGTGACTAAAAGGGCTTTACCCCAGGTCGGGAAGAGTATATTCCCCTTTTAAAAGGGGACCATTAAAAGTGGTAGACCCCCAAGTGAAAACACGGGCTCGGAAGATTGTACCCTTCCCACCTTACAGTCACCATTTAGTGGTAAAACACCGGGGAAAACACAGGCTCTAAAAGACTTGTTTTATTACCTCCATAACAGTGCCCAATATGGGGTTGGGACACCAGCGTACCCAGGCTTGCAGACTTATTCCTTCCATACAGTGCCCCATATAGGGGGTTGATCCAGTGACACAGACTTGCAGACTGTAATTCTGAATACGGCCCCAAAGAGGGGGTAGATACCGTGTACACGGGACTTTCCACTGAAATTCTTACCACCAAAACCAGTGACCCAACAGGAAGTTTACAAGTGTAGTCGGACTGTATATTATGGGCCAATTTAACCCATGACCAAAAAGTGGTAGACACCAGTGTACACAGGCCCCTCCAGACGGTTTTATTAGGGCCAAAAAATACCATACAGTGATAGTAAACCTGTGGACAGGGGGCTCTGCGGGACTGTATATTACCCCGTCCCGCCCACCATAAAGGGGTTGATAAAAAATTTTGTATGAAACCTCAGCAAAAATATAAGGTGTTACACTGAAAAGTAATTTAGTGATTTTAAGGGAGTCTTTTCTTTCCTTTTCCCTTTTTCTTTTCCATCCGGTTTCACCCTTCAAAAATTTGGGCCCCTCCCAATTTGGACAAAAAATTAATTTAAAAAATCCTCCTTTTCCCCCGGCAACTTTTTAAATTTAAAATGGGTATAAATTCCCCTCAGTTAGGAAAGGTGAAATAGGTCCCCTCAGATAGGAAGCTTTATTGGGTTCCCCTCAATTAGGATTTAAAATTAGATAAAGGGTCACAATCAGGCGGGTTTTATATAAAAATAGGGCCCACCCCTCAGGCAGGTATAATAAAAGGGAAAAGGGTCATCTTCAAGAAAATTAAATTTTAGATATAAGGTCACTCTTTTTTGGCAGGTTATAAAATATAGGGGCCCAGTCTAAAGGCGGTAATATAGATAAGGGGTCCCAGGCGGGTATATAGGGGCACCAGGCAGTTTATAGGGGCAAACAGAAGGTATATAAAATATAGGGGCCCCACAGGCGGGTTTTTGGGGGCACTCAGGCAGGTATATAGGTCACTCACGGGGTAATATAGGGGCACACAGGCAGGTATATACATATAGGGGCACTCAATCAGGTTTTAAAAGGGGCACCGGGCAGGTAAAGATATAGGGGCCTCAGGCAGGTATATGGGGCACAGGCGGGTTTAAAAGAACAGGAGCATTCAGGCGGTATAAGGGGCACACGGGCAGGTAAACTCCTTTAAAAATAATAAAATTTTACCCCTTACCTCCCCCCGGCCGATCGCGCCCCCTTTTTCGGGACACTGGCGATGTGATGACAACATACGCCCACATCCGGAACGCCCCTCCGGCAGCTCCTCCCGCCACCTATGAGGTCTATGCGCCCCAAAGGAAAGGGGCAGCGGCATGATGATTTAATTTACTCGCGCCACTGCCCAGCTACAGCAACGGGGCCGCAGGGGCTCTCACGCTAAGAGGACCCGCGGCCCCGCGGGTTTGGGACTCGTGACTTCCCCAAGGACCCACGACCCCTCCGGGGAGCCTCGCCTGTCTGCAGGCAGGGAGCCTCGCTCTCTGCTCCACAAACCCCTCAGCTGTATTTTGCGTCCAGCGATCACAAACCTGGAGACACCGTCAGCGCTCCAGGCCCGAGGCAGGGGGCCGGGACCCTAAAGGGGTTTTGGGCACAGGGAGCTTAACCAGAGCCCCAACCCCAATAAAACTGCCTATGATCCGCGTTCTGCTTATCACTTTTTTTGTAAAAAATAAAACATTCTATTTTTCGAAAACCGAATTGGTGGCCGTGATTTTTACTACTTTTTGTTACTTGGTAAATTTTTGACCTTCCCACTGAGCACCCACCCCCTAATGTGCTTTACCCTTTTCCTGCATTTAACTGAGGGCATTTTTATGGTGGGCACTAGAGATGGTTAAATTTTGATTCTAACGAAGGGGAATCCGGTGTAGAATTTCAGGAAACTTGGGTTGTGACGAAGTCGAATTTTGGGGACTTCGCGGGAACAAGGTGTTTTTGATTGATAAAAGGGGCGGAGCACAGGGCGTTACAGGGGCAAAGAACTCTGGGAGGGAAAAAGGGCATAGCCTACGAATGTGGGGAGAGATGAAGCCAATCAGAGACCGGGGGATTCTATGACGTCACGCATATACAAGTCCGGGGCGACGCTGGGAGCCATGCCGGCTCTCGCTGTACTGATTTGGGAAGGTGCTGCCACGGCTGCTTATGATACTCTACTAAAGAACTCTTTTTTTAGCTTTTTTTGGGGGGGGGACAGCTTGTCTCAGAGACGCTTTTCTTTTCCGTTCTAATTCTGGTTTGGGGTATTGGAGGGCGTTTTTAGGGTAAAAATTTTACTCAGGGGGAGGTGAAAAAAATTTTAAAAGCCCCCCCTCCCCCCCCTGTAACATAAGTGCCATAATGAAAAAAGTGCATCACCATCAACCAAAACAAAATATACAAAAAATTTACCACATGTGCCCCATAAACATTACAGATAGTAGTCATACAGTTACCAAAAAAAACACCAACCAAATCCCAAAACCACAAGACCACTATCACCAGACACAGTGACTGAATATACCCACACCATGACCCCCATTCACCACCATATAGTGCCAAATACAGCAAAAAACCGGACCCCAAAATTTACCAGCACATAGTAACTGAAAATACAAACGACCCTTACTGAATACAAACCATTATACTTCAACCAATATTTCCCCCATACAGTGACCATACAGTAGGGATACCACTGCACAGGCTCTGCCCCCTTAAATGGTTACAGAAGATTAATTATGACTCCAGGAGCGCCTGAAGAGTTTTTCTCTTTCTCTCTCGTCTTCTTCTTCTCCATCTTCCCCGACACCCTTTAAGACTTTTCTCCCACTCTTCCTGTAAAATTTACAAACAAACATCTTTAAAAAACTCCTCCCTTTTTCGCATTTTCCAAACCAATTCCTTCTCTATACAAACTCCCCATCTATAGCCCCTGTAAGCCCCGTAAGTAGCCCCCATAGCCATTGATAACCCTGACCAGTAGTGCCACCCCGTAGCCAGTTGATGCCCCCCGTAGCATTGATGCCCACTTAGCTAGTTAGCCCCCCGTAGCCAGTAGATGCCCCCCCTTGTAGCTAGTGGCCCCCATTGTAGCCAGTGTCCCCCCGTAGCCATGATGCGCCCTGTTTCAGTAGATGCCCCCTGTAGCCAGTAAGGTGCCCCGTTTCGAGATGCCCCTGTAGCCATGATGCCCCGTAGCCTGATGCCCCCTTGTACCGTGATGCCCCCCTGTAAGTAATTATAAAATAACAAAAGAGTACTCACCGGGGTTTCCACGCATCCCGGTCCGGAGCTCCCTCAGCAGTGGAAGCTGCAGAGCGGTGTAAGCAGCGTGACGTAAATCACGCTGTTTAAACCTGCACGCAGCTCCCTAGGATCTCCTCGGCGGCAGAGCTGAGCGCCGAGGAGATCGAGCGCCCACAGGGGGCGCGGTGAGAGCTGTGCGCCCCCTGTGACCTAATACAGGGGAGGAGTCAGGATGGGAACGATCCGCCCGCCTCCTCCCTGCAGCTGCGGCTCTGCGCGGCTGTTATAAAACAGTCGCGCAGAGTCAGGGCCTCCCTCCGGGCGGGCAGGGCGGCCGGCGCCCCCCTCGGGTGAGTGGAACCTCGGCGCCCCCGGGCGCCGCCCGTCCTGCCCGCCCCTGGGAAAACGGCCCTGGGTATTGGAACTAAAGTCCAGTGAGCGTCAAATGCAGCTGCATATACATTTTAATGCTATCTGCTCACAGCACATTGAATATCCAAGGGTTATCTAAGCCTGTTCCTGCTGTATTCATTTAAAGAACCAGCGTTTTTACAATCCAAATACCACTTCATTTTTGGATGCTCAATTCTTTTGCGTAATTAACATCCAGGGGTTAATTAAGCGTTTTTTCTGCTGTTGTGTCACTAAAAGAAACCGTCTTTTTTCACCCGCCAAAAAGACATTTTTCCTGTAGCATAATTCATAACCGAAGGTTAATTAAAAAAGTTTTTCCTTTTTTTGTGTACCGTAAAATACACGCCATTTAAAACGCTACAAAGCTGGTAGTTTTTGGTTGCTCAATTCTTTGCGCAGTTTACATCCAGGTTAAATAAGCGTTGTTCTGCTGTTGTTGGTCACTAAAAAAACCCCTCTTTTTTTTAAACCCCCAAAAAATACATTTTTCCTGTAGCATAAATCAAACCGAAGGTTTAATTACAAGTTTTTCTCTTTTGTTTACCGTAAAATACACGCCCATTATAACCCCCTACAAAGCTGTTGAGTTTTTTTGGTTGCTCAATTCTTTTGCGCAATTTACATCTAGGGGTTAATTAAACGTTGTTCTGCTGTTGTGGTCACTAAAGAAACCGGTCTTTTTCACCGCCAAAAAAAGACATTTTTTTCCCGTAGCATAATTCATAACCGAAGGTTAACCCCTTTTAAAGGGCCCGGCGTTTTTTTTGGTGACACTTCGTTTTCCCTCCTCGCCTTCTTGAAAGCCATAACTTTTTTATATTTTTCCACCTACATAGACACATGAAGGCTTTTATTTTGCGGGACAAGATGTTACTTTCTAATGGTGTTTTTTCACTATACTATAGAATATACTGGGAAACCGCCCAAAAATTCCAAGTGGGACAAATTGTGAAAATTTATTTATTTTCGCCATGTTTGCGGGGGTTTTTGCTTTCACGGCGTTCAACTTCGGGTAAATATAATGTGTTATCTGTATTCTACAGGTTGTTACACATCCGGCAATACCAAACATGTAGGGTTTCCGTTATGTTTTGGTACCGTAAAAAAATGCCAAACATTTCAATTTTTGGGAAATTTGCGCCACGGCGCCTTTTTGTGCGCCCAATAACTTTTTTGTACTAACACCTACGGACGTCAGTGAGAGGCCATTTTTTGCGGGCTAAAAGTGTACTTTTTATCGCTAGCAGTTTGGAATGCATGCAACTTTTTAAATAATTTTTATTCCATTTTGTGATTGACATAAAATGACCAAAAACGCAATTTTGGCGTTTGGAATTTTTTTCTTCTACGTACGTTGTTCAGCGTACGGGATAAATGATATTATATCTTTATAGATCTGACTTTTCAGACGCGGGATACCAAATATGTGTAACTTTTTATTATTTTAATGATTTTATTTGTAAAATGGGGAAAGGGGGTGATTGAACTTTTAATACTTTTTTTTTGTACTTTAAAACTTTATTTATTTTTTTTTTACTGTAACATTTAGTCCCCCTATGGTGCTTGACCACTAGGGGCCCCGATTGTTAATAAAAACCTAATCATTGCATAGGCAATGCATTAGGGTTGTACAAAGGGTGGCGGTTTCCCCACTTCCTGTCCGAGGGACGGAAGTGGGGCAAACCAGCCACTCTAAGTGACGGGAGCCTTCACAGGGCGCCCCACTACCGTGTCCGGTCGTCGGATCGGCACAGCATAGCTGCGCTTATGCCGATAGCCGAAACGATCGGTGCCAGCACCGACGTCGTCATTCGACTGATGGGGTTAACAGCGCCCGAGCGGCGGAGCCCACCCGCCCAGCGCTGTTTACCGCCGGGTGTTAGCTGCGATCCCCCTGCAAAGCCCCTGAGCGGCCCTGGGACATACTCATACGGCCTTGGTCGTTAAGGGGTTAATTACAAGTTTTTCTCTTTTTGTGTACCGTAAAATACACCATTGTAACATGCTACAAAGCTGGCAATTTTTGGTTGCTCATTTCTTTGGCGCAATTTAGATCCAGGGGTTAATTAAGCATTGTTCTGCTGTTTTGGTCACTAAATGAAACCTTTTTTCACCGCCAAAGAAGCAATTTTGCCTGTTGCATACTTCATATCCGAAGGTTAATTAAGCCTGTTTGTGCTTTTACATTCAGTAAAATACACAGTGTTTTTAAACAACACATACAAAAATTTTTTCCCGGGCCTTTGGGGAGCGCAATTTATATCCAAGGGTTCCCCAACTTGTTACGGGGTTCATTTGGATCAAATACGGGTGTGTATTTACAATCAGTATCTTTTTCAAACAGTGTCTTACATTTTAGAATAAACAGTATGTTCAAAAACAGAGGGGCGGGCCTTCCCGCAAGTGGCAGTGGACAAACACCCGGGAGAAGGCCCAGCGCAGCACAAAAGGGGGACGTCGCACGGGGTCCCCGGTGGGGCCAGAATTGCTGGTGTCATCTAGCGAGCGTGTGTTTTTCAGCAACCCAATGTTCTGATGGTTTTGACAGGTCATCCACTTCCTCCCAGTGCATCTGAAAACCCCAGCCAAAGCGGGGGGAAAGGGTCAGACCAACCTTAGTCGGCATGGCCCGGGAGCGGGCCCCAGCGGCCTTCAACCTTCCTCAGCCCCCTCTGTCCCACCCGGTTCCCTCACCAGAGATCTACTATGTGGTCGGGGGCTCAGCGACTATATGGCGGGGAATAAACAATTTGAGGGGGCAGTCAGAGCTATTGGGCAGCGAAAAAATTTGGAGCCAATACCCAAGCTTCTTGCAGTACCGGCAAAGTATAGATGTGGAGATGGCAGTTTTTTGGGGGTCAGCCTCGGCATCCCAAAACCGGGGTGATAGGACAGCGTGACGATGAAACCAAATAGATATGTGTACCCGACCGCACTTGGAGCCAGTGAGGCAAGGGCTTTTTCATGTGGAAAAGAGGCGCAGCTGCGCTCGGGCAGCAGGCAGCCAGCGGGGGGGGTTGTGTGACCGTGATCAGAGGGTAGCACGTGTGAAGTCGGGACCAAGCGGGCCAGGAGTACACTCAGGGCGGAGCGCGGCGGGAAAACAGATACTCGGGGGTGGGCAGTTCTTTTCTAAGATACCCCAGGAGCCCAAATATGGGTATATGTAGAATCTGAGGCAAAAGTAAGTGTCCCCGGGGGATAACCTTGGCACCACGGCCCTCGTTTAAAACAGCAGCGTCACCATCCGGGGGCCGGGAGAAACTGGCTCAGATTGGTGGTCCCTCCGCCGCCCCAGCAACAGCGCAGCGGCCCCTGGCATGCATGCCATTGCAGCACAAGGGTCCCCCACCTCGCAAAAGGGAGCGTTTCTCTTGCCACATCTCCCGGTCCCGATGCCCTGCTCCTCCTACCATGGGCCCAGCATCGTTCAGCGAGGATGCAAAGAGACAACTATGCGTCCAACCATCCTTAGGTGCAAAGCTGACCCTGTCCTGTCCAAGTTGTTGGGACTGCGTCCCCCCCTTTCCAAATGGTGGACTTGCACCATTCCGAGAACAATGGGTTGTGCCCACCGAGAGGAAGTTCCAAGCCTAATTTCTTTTCAAAAAACCAGTACCACATTCATAAATATGTAGAACAGAAGGGGGGCCGTCCCAGCTTTTCGGGTTTGTTCCAAGGTACGGCACGCGGATGTCTGTAACCAGGTCAGGGCCAGTACATGACTTTACGGCCACTGAGTGATGTGCTTCCTGCCCAGCACACTAACAAACATGCACAGAGACGGCGCTTTTCCTCACGTAGTCAAACTCCACCCACCAACACCATTCAGCCTCCGCAAGTACTGCTCATCATCAACATGATGTAGGGCACAGCGGTGTCACGCAATTCTACACCTGGCTTGCCTCGGCGACGAAACCGTCACACAGGGGAGAAACCTGCTCCTGCCATCATGCAGCAAGAAATCGAGTTGTGTGGCTTTTTCCCGTTTGCCACTTGCAAATCGGAACATTGGACCGGACAATGGCGAGGAACATGGTGTGCCGCGCTGCACCGAGGAGGGATGGTCCATGCGCCCTGCATGGCGCAGATGTTCAATTTGTTTGTGAAAGGTTCTGAAGTCTTCCACGGGATGCTTCAGACATTGCTGAAATGGCCAGGAAAACTGTGCGAGGCACTTCATCCATTTCCTACAAGCCAAGAACAACCTCCTCGGAGTTGCAGCGGCAGAACGGCTCCCAACACCACTCTGTATGCGAGTTTCACCATGTTGGAATTCCAGCTGCACATGTTGGACGACTGTATGAACAAAGGCATTAACGATTTTTTGATGATCCAGGCGGGACAGGACTACTACCTGTGTAACTTTGATGTCAGCCAGTGCAGGTCATGCGTGAACCTGCCGTTTTGTTGAGGCATTCGAGGAGGCGCGTTATTTGTCAGTCGCAGGACCTATGGGATGGAATAACGTCTTCCAATCTTCAGGTCCTGGAACAGATGCTGAAAATCTGTCCTAGGCAGGGGACTGGTGACATGGCGGACTACATCTCGCGGCACATGAGTCGGGATGGACTGAAAAGAGGAGGAGGAGGACATTGGGGAGAAGAGATTGTCTGGTGAGATGATGTGGATTTTTCCTACCAGGTGAAAGAGAGGTTGGAGAGGAGCTGGATGGAGGAGGTAGATGGAGATGAGGAAGTCGAGGGCAGATGCACCCGCAAGCACCGTAGCAAGTATACAGTGGAGATGGAGGCAGGGCAGCACTCAGAGTCACTTGTGCAATGGCCCGCAGCATGCTGATTGCTGGCTAGGTGAAGCCGAATAGTCAGCATCGGCAGAGGGATGATGATTCTGGCTCTCCACCCTATTGGACTCTGCTACCGGTCCAAAAAAGGGAGCCTTTTTCCCAGCTATTGGAGAGGAAGGGAAATCTCAAATACTATAGGGAATCCTCCATAGTCAGTTGGCGCTGCTATGTGCGGCATCGTCCCTCTTTCTGACAGTCTGACCGCGGGGGGGGTTCTTCAGTGCTCAATACTACTGCACGCTGCTGGGGGAAGGTGGGGAGGGTTTTAGGAGCAGTAACCCCAGCTCTTCAGTAGCATCCTAAGTCTGGAGTCACTGATGAGCAGCTTCCTTACCCGCCTAGTGAGGAGGGCAGTCGCAGCAGCAGCAGCAGCATGACCTGGAGGCAGACCCTGAGACCAAAGGTTGGTGGCCTTACTGGACAGCACTCTGCCACCCCAGTTAGAAGTAGGAAGATCCGTGGACTACTGGGCAGCCAAACTGGGTGTGTGCCGCAACTTGCCGAGTTCTTTGCAACAGGAAGAGCTGTCCTCCCCGGCCCAGTAGCTGTGGCCATCAGAGCGGGTGTTCAGTGTGGCGGGCGCCATCAGTTACCCAAGTAAATGTGGAATGACTTGACCTTTGTCAAGATGAATCAGGCGTGGATCGGCCAGGATTCAACATCAATGCCTTAGGCGCCCTGACTAACATCAAATATGAGCCTCACCCAAACTGTGATGAAATGAGTCTGGGTTCAAAACTACCTGCCTCAGCCACTATTCTGATGCCGCCACAAGCCCTGATGGCCACACATTGCTGACAGTTTCTCACATCTGCCACCACCCATAATTACTGGGATGTATGGCACCACCTCCACACTCTGTCATTGTGCACTCTATGACACTATGTTGCTGCTGTTGTGTGCCGTGACATCCACACTGTGTACATTGTTGCCACTCTCTGACCATCATGCTGTTGTCCTGACGCTGTCACCTCCACTCTCTGTCATTGTGCCACTCAGTTGTAATCCTGTTTTTTGCCACCTCCAGATGTTCATTTGCATGCCTGACCTCATGTGCTGCTAACGTGACATCCAACACTGTGTCATTGTGCCACTCTGTGGGCCTACTCCTGTTTTTGCCCACTACAGAATGTCATTGTGCCACTCTCTGATTAATGCTGTGCTGTGGCTGCTGCGTATCCCTCCAAAACTCTGTCATTTGTGACACTCTGTGGCCTACTTACTGTTTTTCCACCTCCGAATGTCATTGTGCCACTGCCTGACTCATTGCTGCGCGTGGCTGCTGAGTGCCCTCCACACTGGGTCAATTGTGCCACTCTGTGGCCTTACTCCTGTTTTTGCCACCTCCAGAATGTCACTTGGCCACTGTCTGACCTCATGCTGCTGCCTGCCGTGAACTCCACACTGTGTCATTGTGCCACTCTGTGGCTTACTCCTGTTTTTTTTCGCCACCTCAGATGTCATTGTTGCCACTGGCCAGACTCATGCTGCTGCTGCCGTGACCTCCACACTGTGCATTGTGCCACTATGTGGACTACTCCAGTTTTTGCACCTCAGATTGGTCATTGTGCACTGTCTGACCTCATGCTGTGCTGCCGTGACCTCCACACTGTGTCATTGTGCCCACTCTGTGGCATACTCCTGTTTTTGCCACCTCCAGATTAAAATGTCATTTTGTGTCTCTGTTGACCTATGCTGCCTGCTGCCGGTGACCTCCACACTGTGTCATTGTGCACTCTGTGGCCTACTCCAGTTTTTTGCCACTCCACGAATGTCATTGTGCCACTGTCTGACCTCATGCTGCTGCTGTGGTGCTGCGTAACCTCCACACTCTGTCATTGTTGACACTTGTGGCTCTACTACTGTTTTGCCAACCTCCAGAATTGACATTGTGCCACTGCCTGACCTCATGCTGCTGATGTGGCTGCTGCAGTGCCCTCCACACTGTGTCCATTGTGCCACTCTGTGGCCAAATCCTGTTTTTAGCCACTCAGAATGTCATTGTGCCACTGTATGACCTCATGCTGCTGCTGCAGTGACCTCACACTGTGTATTGTGCACTCTGTGGCCTACTCCTGTTTTTGGCCACCTCCAGAATGTATTGTGCCAGCTGCCTGACACTTCATGCTGCTGCTGCGTGACCTCCACAATGTGTCATTGGTGCCACTTCTGGGTTGGGCCTACTCAGTTTTGCACACCTCAGAATGTCATTGTGCCACGTCTGACCTCATGCTGCCTGCTGCCGTGACCGCCACACTGTGTCATCGTGTTGCCACTCTGTGGCCTACTCTGTTTTTGCACCCTCCTGATTGTATTGTGTCACTGTCTGACCTCATGCTGCATGCTGCCGTCGACCTCCACACTGTTGTCATGTAGACACTCTGTGGCTTACTCCTGTTTTTGCCACCTCAGAATGTTCATTGTGCACTGTCTGACCTCATGCTGTGCTGGGCTGCTGCAGTATACCTCCACACTCTGTCATTGTGAACACTCTGTGGCTTTTACTGTTTTGACACCTCCAGAATGTCTTTGAGCCACTGCCCTGACCTCATGCTGCTGCTGTGGGCTGCTGCCGTGCCCTCCACACTGTTGTCATCGTGCCACTCTGTGGCCTACTCCGTTTTTGCCACCTCCAGAATGGTCATTGTGCAATGCTGACCTCATGCTGCTGCTGCTGTGACCTCCACACTGTTTCATTGTGCAACTGGTCGCCTACTCTGTTTTGCCACCTCAGAATGTCATTGTGCCACTGTCTGTCCTCATTGCTGATGCTGCCGTGTGTCCACCACACTGTGTCATTGTGCCACTCTGTGGCCTACTCAGTTTTTGCCACCTCCAGAATGTCATTGTGCCCTGTCTGACCTAATGCTGCTGCTGCTTGCCGTGACCTCCACACTGTGTCATTGTGACTCTGTGGCTTACTCTGTTTTGCACCTCCAGACTGTTCTTGTGCCACTGTCTGACCATCATGCTGCTGCTGCTGCCGTGACCTCCACACTGTGTGATTGTGCCACTCTGTGGCCGTATTCTGTTTTTGCACTCCAGATTGTAATTGATGCCACTGTCTGGACCTCATGCTGATGCTGTGGATGCTGCTGTAACCTCCACACTCTGTCTATTGTGCACTATGTGGCTATTACCTGTTTTTGCCACCCAGAATGTCATTTGTGCACTGTTGACCTATTGCTGCTGCTGCCGTGACATCCAACTGTGTTCCATTGTGCACTCTGTTGGCCTACTCATGTTTTTGCCACATCCAGATTGTCATTGTGGCCACTCTCTGACCTCTTGCTTGCTGTGGCTGCCGGCCGTCACCTTCCACTCTCTGTCCACTGATCGTTGCCACCTGAGCTCTCAGCTTTTTTTTTTCCAGCTTTTGCTGCCATTTTTTTATCAGGCAAATTCCTTTTGGTTTTTTTGGGCAGTTTTGCCCCCTTTAAATGCCAGGGAATTTTTAGGAAGCGTTTAGAGCGGCGGGGTCATGGCGTGTAAACTAAAACCAAACATTGTACAAGACCAACCAACTCCCTTGCATATTTAAGCATGGCACAACGTTTACACACCTGCAACTCGTGCAGCCGGAAAAAGCTTTTTTTAACGCGTTTTTGGTTTTTTTGTCGGAAAATTGCAAGTCACGAAAAAATTTTTGAAAATTTCCCCCTCTCTTTTGGGACTATATACTGGAATATTATGCTAAGCACTGTACAACTGGCATATTTGTTAGGCGCTTATGCTGACTGTTATTGTGGACATTAAGCGGGGACTGTTTTGGTGGGCACTGTTGGTAGCACTTTCCCCCACGGCTTAAAATGGAGTATTTCAGTCCGTATTACCGCCGGAGTGCGCAAATTACGGGGAAAACTCCCAGTCTTCGGAAACCCCAGTTTCATAGAGAATTTTTGGGTTATTTTTTCCTCTCCCTGCCGGCGGAATACGCCAAGGGGGGGTAATTTTTACAGTGAATTTTCCAGCGGGTATACGGCCCTGGAATGCAATCTATGGCGGCGAGGGCTGGCCCCCCCCCCCCCCCGCCCCCCCCCAAGGGTAAATTTGGGGGGTAATTTTGTCCCCTTAAACCGGGGTAACCCCCTTTTTCGGCCTTTTCCGGGGATTGTTTCAGGCTGTGGAGTCGGTAATAAAACTCGCTCCCCAATTTTCTAACTCCACCCCTCAACAACGCATTAAGTGATAACTTTTTTTGTATAAAAAAGTTTAAAATCACTTTTTTTACTTTATATACAAATAATCAAATATTTAGGGAGAAAATACTCTACAGCAAAATGGTAACATTTTTTGACTTTTACTTTTTAACTCCATTTTTTCCATCATACAGTTTTGAATGTGCACTTTACCATCATTTTATAGACAATTTAAACCTTTCTTTTTACATAAATTTGACTTGCAAGTATTTAGCTTCTGCTTACTTCTGCAGTTTTGTCATGTAACTTTATTGTTACTGTTTTGCTCCTAAAAATCAAAATGTTATTTATTTTTTTAGTATATCATTTTTATTGAAGTCATTTAGTCAAAGAAACATGTAGGTCTGAACAATACATTCAAGATTGCATAATGTTTGTATGCAATAACAATTATTAGACTTGTTTAGCTGATAGATAAGAGCAAAAAGTGTTTGTGTGAACCATCTAATCTCATTAAATGCATTGTAGTAACAAAACAAGCGACTTCTCCTTTTTTCTCGATAAAATGTCAATGTAAATGACAATATATGAAAGTGCTTCAGTCTTTTTGTTGTAGTTACAGTGTCCAGGAATCTCTGCACATACTTGGAACTTGTTTACTGTGTTTGCCCTTAAAGTTTCCCAGTCAAGATGGTGGATGTGTTCAGTGGGTGCATTTTTTTCCCTTTTTCCTGTTGCCAGCATTATAAACCCCTAAAGCCTGATCCATTGCTTGATTTATTGTTTTTAAAGCCCCTGCTGTGAGTCCTCTACCTGGAATTGCTTTCCTTTTTTGTTCCCCCCCTTTGCGGTTTCCCCCTGAAAATTGATCCTACGTTCACTCAACTGTGTTCCCCTGCCCCTTGCGGGACCATTTTACTTTTGCTGCCTCCTTTTCCAGTCTGCTTGCCTTCGCTGTGCCCAAGCCAGCCCAACCCCATTGGATTAGCTGTTCCATAGTATCGTGACATACGCCGTACTACAATGAAAAAATAGACAAAAATTTTTAACTGTAACAAGGGTCTCAAAACCTGAAACAGAAAATTAGAACAAAAACAAAAATAAAATATCCACCAGATAATAAGTAGAAATATTCAAGTCATGTTTTAGAAAACCCATTGATTACTCCTTTGGGACACAAGATATCCACTCTATAACAGAATTCAGGGGTACGATCATTTGTTATCTCTCTTCTACTATTGCATATAGTCCCAGTGTACCTGTCAGCTCTTTTTCATAATACCATCTAGTATGACGAAATGGGGTAACCAATGCTCTTATGTCAGCGGGTGACAACAAATTCTCAATGAAGGGATGCCATTTGTCAAAGAACGTGTCTGTCTTAGTGTCCTTGTCCAATTCTGAATCTAGTTTTTCTATATTTAGATAGTATTGTACTTGAGCCCAAACAGTACTGAGGTCTGGCATATGTGGCTGGAGCCAACTGTTTAACAAACTCCTTTTGGCAGCAAGCAAGAGATTATGAAGTAAGTTTCGATGTTTAGATACGCTAGAGAGGTCGTGAAACAGCAAAAGATTTGGTGTGAGGGGAAGATCTATTCCCCACTTTCCTTTTATTATATCTGTTAATAGTTTCCAAAAATTCTGGGATTTATTGCAATGCCAAATGCCATGTAACGTGTCAGCTTTGGGTTGTTTATATTTCCTATCTGGTGCAGTTTTGCTAGAGGGAATATTAAAACCATAAATCGCACGGTGAATAAAACGAAATTGCGTCTCACACCATTTTTCATTTATTATTGCTGTGCTGATCCCTCTCCATCCTGCTAGTATGCTATTCGCTATTTCCCTATCTGGGAACTCTTTATTCCAGCTTGAAAAAAGTTTGCCATCCCAATCATCTATAAATGGGTTTCTTAATGCAGAGTAAATGGATGAGAGAGAATGCCTACTTAGGGCCAATCATATCATCAAAGAGGTTTGGGTGAAATTCTAGTGTCATGTTTGTTACTCTGAGTTTGAGAAAGCTAAGGATTTGGCTATATGAGAGAAAATGGGAACTAGGTAAATCTTTAAGTTCTTGCAGTTTGGAAAAAGAAAAATATTTTTGTGTGGTTTGGTCATATATGTCCTGCACAGTGCAAATACCCTTCTGCTTCCATAAATTCAGATGTCGGCAATCAGGACTTTGTTTAATTTTTGGTAGACCCTCTAGGGGCATAAATTTACTCAGAATTGCTGGCAAACTAAATATTTTACGGCATGCCTTCCACATTGCTATAGTGCTATAGTGTCTCTAAGTAGGATGGACGTTTTAATATGTTTAGGTATGTGTGAAGTTTTGGTGTGCAGGAGGGCTGTTAAGTCCCAAGGATACGCATAAAGAGCTTCTAAATCATAGTTTGAGGGTAAGGAGGTGTGTTTTACCAAATCAAGGAAATGTCTAATTAAACATGCTAAGTTATATTTTCTTACATCAGGGAAGTTAATCCTCCCTTTTGGTTTTGGGAGCAACAGTTTAGTCAATGCAATACTGGGTTTTTTATTTGCCCAGATGAACTTTGGAAATCCTTATTGTATGGTATGAACACCTTTGTGTTTTAAAAGCATGGGAATTGTTTGGAGCGGATAGAGGAGCTTCGGAAAACTCATCATCCGCACCAGGTGACAGCGAGCTAGTAGAGAGAGGGGTAGTTTTGACCATTTATCGAGTTCTTTGGTAATTTTATGTATCAAGGGGGGATAATTGAGGTGGTAAAAGGGACTCAGAAGTCTTCCCAATGAGGACACCTAAGTATTTGATGGAATTTACTATTTTTACAGGAGTGTTTAGTTGGTTTAGAGATAGTGACAGGGGTTTTGAAGAGATACCAAGAATATCTGATTTAGTGATATTGATCTGGAAGCCCGAGTGTAGTCTAAAAATTTACAGGGCAGGAAGGTCCTTTTCCGAGTTTTCCATGAAAAATATGACATCATCTACAAACATTACTAGCTTAAGTTCGTGCTGCTGAATTTTGATACCTTCAAATGTCTCTAATGAGGAGAGATAGCGAGCCAACGGTTCCACAGCTATGTCAAAGAGGAGGGGTGACAAGAGACATCCCTGCCTGGTCCCACGTCTTAAGGGAAAAGATTCAGACAAAAACCCCAAAATGCTGATTTTTGCTTCTGGGTTATTATATAAGGAATCCAGAAAGGTCCGAAAAGGGCCTAGTAGGCCTATACTATCGAGTACCAATTGGAGTCATCACCAGTCTACGCTATCAAAAGCCTTGTCTGTGTTTATAGCTAATAGCGCCGGTGACGTATGTTTGTCTGGGTGTTTCTTGATTTCATCCAATACCAAAAGGACCTTTCTTATGTTGGCGACTGCTGAGTGCCCCTGTATAAAACCAACTTGGTGTGTTCCGATTAGTCTAGGGAGAATAGATGCTAGTCTATCAGCCATAATTTTTCCCAGAAGCTTAAGGTCTACATTCAGTAATGAAATGGGACGGTAAGAGGCCGCCTATCTACATTATAATACGGTAAGAGGCCACCATTGTGGGATCTCTTCCGGCTTTAGGTATTACTGTAATGTGAGCAGTGTTCATTGTGGCAGGAATAGGTTCTCCTTGTAGATAAGAGTTAAATAGGTTGCTAAGTATCGGGGTAATTTGGGATGATAGTACCTTAAAAAATTCTCCCGTATAACCATCAGGCCCAGGTGACTTATTATTCTTAAATTTGGCTATTGCTGCTTCCAATTCAGTGACTGTAATGGGCTGGCTCAACACAGATAGTTCCTCTGCGGAGAGGGACGGCATAGTTATGTGTCCTAACTAGTCCGTAGATGCTCTATCATCCAGGTGTTGGCCGGAATATAATTGAGAATAAAAGGACCGTAGAATTTCCATTTTTTACCTTTACTATGAAGGGTGCCATTCGAGTCTCGGAGTGGGGGCAGAGGGGCCTTATGATGTGGGCTTTTTACAAACCTCGCCAAGGCTTTTTACAAACCTCACTAACAGTCTGCCTGGTTTATTTTCGAAGCGGAAATCTTTAGCTTCCAGTTGGGTGCATTTTAGGTTCAATCCAAGAGTCATATTCTTGTTTGGCCCTCTTCAACTCAATTTTATTGGTCATGGAAGGGTCAGAGACAAAGTTATTGTATGCTTCTCTTAGCTTACCACTCAGCATGTGTATGCGGTCTTGTGTCTGTTTTTTGAGCCTGGACATATGGGCTATTAATTTTCCCCGTAAAACGACCTTTGCCGTTTCCCAAAATAGCTACGGAGAGTCCTCGTGAATTGAGTTATCCGATTGGAACTCAAGCCACCAGCCCTATAGTGTTTTCTGAAATTCTTCATCCTGAGTTAGAAAAGATGGAAACCGCCATATATAATTAGATCCACGAGGAAAGCGGTCAAAAAAGGTGAGTATGACTGGGGCATTAACTGAAATGACCATGTCTCATAGTTTCGCCTCCTTCACCCTTCGGAGGGGGAGATCTGATACATAGATGTAGTCGATTTTCGACCAGCTATTTTGAGAATGGGATCTGTGGGAAAACTCCCTTTCGTCTGGATTTAGGATTCTCCAGGGATCTTTTAGATTTAAACTTTCTATAAATTTTGCTAGATAAGTTTTCCCAATATGCGGGTCAAAATTTAAGCCGGCATTCCGTTTCCTATATTCTAACGGGGAGATGACCGAATTGAAGTCTCCTCCTAGGATTTTGCAGGAGGAAGAGTCTCGGGTGATTTTCGACTCTAGCTGTTTGAAGAAGGAGGAACCCCCTGAGTTAGGACCATATATGTTATATAGGGAAAAATTGTCACCATTAATGACTGCTTTGACTACTACCCATCTTCCTGCCTTGTCCTGATCATGTTGTATCACCTGCCCCCTGAAATTCTTATGAATCAAGGTGATAACTCCCGCTTTTCCCCCCACCCCAGAAGACCCATACACCCCGCCCGGCCATAAACAGCGTAATCCGTAGAAATCCTCCTCTAGTAGATGGGTCTCTCATGTATGTCGGCGCCGGGGTGCGCTCATACATGCCGTGTAAAGTCCGTCGCGCCTCGCCAGTGTGTGTGGCGCAGTGCGGGACTTAGGCGCAGTGAGGGACTGTGCCTAAGATTCGCCGCCCGACATAGTGCGCTCATACATGCCGTGAAAAGTCCGCCGCGCCTCGGCAGTGTGTGAGGCGCAGTGCAGGGACTTAGACGCAGTGCAGGACTGCGCCTAATATTCGCCGTCCGAGGAGGTGTGCTCATACATGTGGGGAAAAGTTCACCGCGCCTCGCCAGAGTGTAGGGCGCAGTGCGGGACTTAGGCGCAGTGTGGGACTGTGCCGAACATGTATTCCGATTCGAGACAGGCTGGAAAACAGCGAAAAATCATTAAAGATGTCCGTGCGGCATGGAGTATGAATCAAAAAATCGCCTTTATTAGGTGTAAAACATTATCTGAAAAAGAGCTCAAACCTACTAAGAAAAATACATAAATAAAACCACTTTCCAAAATTCAAGAACGGCGCTACATCGGGAACTGGATATTGGAAATTGCCGGGAAATACAGTAATTCAAATTCTGTAAGCGCTTCTCATTGGTCGCCAGAAACCAGCCAATCAGAATAGGAGCGACAGGGACCCATTATAACCTATGGAGAAGTATGGACCAATCAAAATCAAAGGCGGGACAGTTCAAAATACAGTAAAAATGCAGAAAAGAGCTGATTGGTTGAGCTAGCGGGGGCTTGGCTATCCCGGCCAATCAGAGCACGAGCTTCTTTGTCCCATTGTAGTCTATGGCCAGATCGGGGCAATGAAATCTCGGCTCTCAGCGCTGTGCGGCATGGAGCATGATTAAAAAAATTGTTTTTATTAGGTGTAAAATATGATCTGAAAAAGAGCTGAAACCTTCTATAAACATAAATCAATCAAATCACTAACAAAGCGTTTGTCGCCGAGACCGGCGCTACATAAGGAATTGCGATATAGAGAATTGCCGGGAAATACAGTAATTCAAATTCTGTAAGCTCTTCTCATTGGTCTTCAAAAACCAGCCAATCAGAATAGGAGCGACAGTGACCCATTATAAGCTATGGAGAATTATTGCCCAATCAAATTCAAAGGCGGGATAGTTCAAAATACAGTAAAAAGGCAGAAAAGAGCTGATTGGTTGAGCCCAGGCGGCAAATATGAATCCAGCAATCATATGTAGTGTGTCTATTTTGAGTGGAGAAAGAAGGGCGCGATAGAAGGCGCCCTAAAAGTTATTACTGTCTATGGGAAATATTCTAGTACTGTGATTTGTTGGGGGGGAAGAGGGGCTCGTCCAGCTGAGCCAATCAGCGGCTGAGCTACCTTCTCATAGAGTTCTATGGGGAAAAGAAATGCAGAGCGAGCTCTGTTTGTGATTGGCTCAGTTAAAAGAGGCGCGGTTATTTGGACCAATGGGAGAGCGAGCAACGCTTTTATGGGTTTTCTAATGCAATCTATAATAAAACTGGACATGGCCGAAATCAAATGATAATACTCCCAAAGTTGTACCGATCTGTATATAAAATGAACAATAATATGGGGGTAACAAAAAAAAATATAATTCAATAAATTCATTTTTATTTCTTTATTTTCGTTACTCCCATACTATTGATCAGTGGCTAACAAAAATAAAGAAATAAAAATGAATTTATTGAATTAATTTTTTTTTTTTCGTCACCCCCATATTATTGTTCATTTTATATAGAGATCGGTACAACTTTGGGGGTATTATCATTTTATTTCGGGCACGTACAGTTTTATTACAGGGACAAAGCTGATGTCTCATGGACAGGGTTTCTTATATGACCGGTATCACAGGGTCATAACAAGTGTCCTGTCCCCTTTATGTGCTCACTGTGTCCTGTTGGCAATAGTTGTGGTAATATGGCATTAGCACTTGCCCCCCAGATTGCCTCTCACTGACGCTGGTGTGTATGGTATGTAGTGTGTCTGCATGGTCGTGGGATCCGCACCTGCACTTCCACTATCTGCATCAGCCACCGCTGTAGCTATCTGCCCTCACCTCGGCTCCTGCGTTCTGAGACCCGGTGGTATGATTCCCCGGAGAGCTCTGGTGAAAGCAGATTACGAGCGCCTCTCTGTCTCTGCTAGTTGCTCACCTGCACCACCGCAAGTCCTGTGTGCAGGGGAGTCAGGAGGCCCAGCGCTTCTAGGTGGCTGCAGCAATGGTGGCGGAGGATTTTCCGGGTTCTCGCCTAGGTCTTGCGCTCCTCACGCAGCTCCTGGCTGGTTTTGGGGCTCGTCCCACAGCCGCTGGTACGCAAGGAGGGGGGGAGGATGCTGCTGCACTTGCTGTCGGGTGAGTCTGGCAGGTTTTTCTTAGCGGTTGCTGGCTCGCCCTCCCGGAGCTCGTC
Source organism: Phyllomedusa bahiana (assembly GCA_025379985.1). NCBI lineage: Eukaryota > Metazoa > Chordata > Amphibia > Anura > Hylidae > Phyllomedusa > Phyllomedusa bahiana. Next base: position 64,828 of record JAODAL010000799.1, on the reverse strand, counting down.
CTCGTGGCTTACACCATGGAGGCGCCGGAACTGGAAGTCAAAATTTTAATTTGTATTATTTTGTTAGTATTTGGTAAATCCACCTTTAGCTTTCAATACTGCCTGAATCCTTCTGGGCTCTGGATCAGATTTAAGTATGTCTTGTTCCCAATGTTGGTGCATACTGGACTTGGGTACGAATACAGCTTTTTCTTCAACTCTACCCACAAGTGTTGAGGTCTGGGGACTGTGGAGGCCAATACAGCAATTCTCTCTCATTTTCATTGAACCATTCCTTCTCCAACCTTGACGTATGCTTCGGGTCGTTGTCCTGCTGGAACCCTAGGTCGTCCTTTTCATACCCATAGTACTCGAGTATATGATGTAACTCGTCTTGTAGGATACTCACATATAGCTCAGCATTGAGATCAACATCGATTCTGGTCAAGTATCTAATATCTTTGGCTGTGAAACAACCCCATATCATCAGGCTTCCTTCACTGAACTTGACAATTCCTTCAATTTCTTGATCTGTTTGCCCCATTCTTCCAAACCCATTTGCCCCCATCAGAGCCCGGTCTATTGACTTTCATCTCATCGCTCCAAATCACCCGTTTCCAATCTTCCATTTTTCGTACTTTTTCAAACTCGAGCCAACACTTTTTATGACGGGATTGAAGTCGAGACTTCTTCCCCTTTTTCAGGCCACAATTCCAGACTTGTGTAATGCGTGTTGCATGGTGCTTGTATGGACGTCTGTGATTTCACTCTTATGATGCATACAAACCACCTCCACTCCCATGTGTGTCGCATTAGAACTGTTAGACCTTGTGATGAACCAGCTTGTTGACTCTGATATTTTGTCTGGACGTCCACCTCTTGGCTTTTGAATGGCTGGATGGATGGACTTCATTTCATATTCTTACAGCTTTCATGGCCTCACATGATGCAGTTTGGCAATTTTCTTGGCCAAGAGACAGCTATCGATGAGCAGGATAATGCAGTTTCTCTTTTCCTGGGAAATCTTCATGGCTGCTCGAACCAGTAACCTTTCACTTGGGAATCAGCCTAATAACACACTGAGCTATTAGGGAATGTGAGAACAGATTGTAATTTGTAGTACACAAGAAGTAAAAGATTGTCCCACCAGGAGCAAAATAGTAACAATGCAGTCAAATGACCAGAATCTGCAGAACTAAGCATATACTAAATAGCTGCAGGTCAAAGTTATGTATGAGATAGCTAAGATGATTGTCTATAAACTGATGGTAGTCTCACGTTGAAAGCAGTAGTGGATGGTGAGATATGGAGCCTGAAATTCAAAACTTCAAAACATTGTTACCCTTTTGCTTGTCAGTGTAAAACATATTTACTGGATACAACTTTAGAACACAAAAAACTTTAAACAATTGTAAATATTCAAAGCGCTGCAGTAAGTGGGAAAAACAGTTTTCAACAAAAACGTACTGAATAACATTTGTGGAGTCTATGAATTTTCTGGAATGCCGAGCAGACGACCCATCTTTCTGATCTCTAATAGTCCCTAAAGTGGAACCAAGACTTCTCGGTTATTTTAGGTAGTTAGAATTAAAGTGTCATGAAGGTCTCAGATGGGGAATATCCTTTTAAAATTCACTGCGTCCCCTGGGAGAAGTACAATATGACAATGTAGCCCTTGCACCAGAATATTTTGTGCTCCCCTGCTATAGAGTAACTGTGCTCTATACAAGCAACAGGATGTGCGCAGGATAAACCATCAATAACAACCAATATTGACTGGTCCTGTGACCCACGTGTGGATCACAAGCTTCAGATTAGGGCCTACACAGTGACCACTGTCTGAATGTGTGTAAACAGATACTGTATACTCAAATAGTGTAATACAGCTGTATGGAAAATCATCAAAAAATCTGTGGTAATTTTAAAGAAGCAAAAAATTACAACGCAAAACTGGGAGGTTACCTATTTTGCATCAGACTGTGCCAACTGATTTAAATTCGTAGCAAAATATATGACTATGAAGCAGAATATCAGCTATTTACATTACAGTGGTCTATAAAGTTACTGAATTACTGCCCCATTCACACCATATTCCTTACCTCCATCCCAGGTATTCATCATATGTAGTTCCTTAATGACCGCCCAACGATTATAGACGCTGGGCGGTGCGTGTCTTCTTGCTGCAGTGACGTCTTAGGGTTTGTTCACACCGCGATTTCGGATCCATTTTGGATCCGAAAATCGCATCCAAAAACGCAGAGGTGATCGGATCCTAAACGGATTTAACACGAATCCAACACTGTGTGTGCAGCAGGACCGAATCCTATAGTTTTAAATAGGGCTCCTCCTGCATCTTTCGGACCAAGAATTAACATTTCAATTCTTGGGACGGATCCGAAAGACGCAATGAGACACGCATCGGCCATCACTCGTGTGAACGCCGAAGCGTGTTTCAAAGTAAAACTAATGTAAATCACATTGCTCTTTCTTAGATACGTGTTTGGGTCCATTTATGGTCCAACAGACTGATCCAAACACATATATAAAAACATTTGTTCACACGGACCCAACACGCCATGTGAACATACCTTTAAGATGTCGCTGCAGAAAGAGGAGTTTTGCTGCTCACAGCGCTGTTACTGCACTAGGAACAGAGCTGTACTTTACAGCCCTGTTCCTAGAGCAGTCTCTGTAAGCACCAGGAAGCAGAGGAAACCTCCGATCCCCGTAACTTAACGTGACTGCAGCATAATCAAAAGGCATTCCACTGTTCCTTGGGTGATTGGGACTCCTGATGACCCGAATGAGCCTGGAGAATGTCTGCTCAGTCAGCCCTGGGGACCTAGAAAAGCCCACTGTGTGTTGTCCTGACTGCAGCCTGTGTCAAACTGACACAGATTGTAATATATTAGCATATTTATGCACGATAACACATTACCAAGTGTAAAAAAAAGTCGTGAAATAGTTATCCCTTCATTGGATTAAAAAAAAAGTAAAAAAAACATTAAAAAGTGTGAAAAAATAAATAAAATAAAAATAAATATTTAATAAAAAATTATTGTGCCTACATTACACACAAAAAACCCTACATACAGCTCTTAAAAAAAATAAGAGACCACTGCAGTTTCCTAAAAATCAGCATCTTTACATGTCTGACAGCCATTCCATTCCAGTGTCCGTTGAAATCCAACCAAAGTCCACCTCATTCTACTTAATGTGCTTCTGATTAGGTGATCACCTGAACCAAATCTTATTTAATGAAGGAAAGTATAAAAAACACTGCTGTGGTCTTCACAATCCTCTTGCACTAGGACAAGCTGGATGGCAAAACAAGTGCTAGGAATAGGCCAAAAGGAATTAGAATGAAAAAATAACTTTTACCATGCCAAAGGAGTTAAAAAAAGAAAACTCTTCCTCACTTAAAACGTTAGTCTTATTGTTTCTAAAGAAATATGAACTTGTTTTCTTTGCATTATTTGAAGTCTGACAACACTGCTTCTTTTTTATTTTGAAGATTTCTCATTTACTGCAAATAAATAAAAAAATGTTTGCTTTTAATTCCAGAGACATGTTGTCAATAGTTTATATAATACAATAACAATGTACATTTTTCTCAAAAATACATACCATTGAAGAGAAAAATCAGAGAAACTCAAAATTTTGCAGTGGTCTCTTAATTTTTTTCCAGAGCTGTATATTAGGTATCCATACAACCATAATAACCTGTAGAATTTATTTAACAGGTTACTTAGTGTGAAATGTGAATGGTGTAAAAAAAAAAAAAAATAATATTTGGTGCTTAAGGGGTTTAAAAAAAGATCCCAAGGAGCCACAGAAAAACAATTGGGCTAACATGGCCACTTTTGGGCTACGTTTGCAGTGCTTCCTGTTCATACACACTTTATGTGTCCATACCTCCCAACTTTTAGAAATTGCAGAGGGACACGTCAGGCCATGCCTCTAACCACACCCAAGCAAATGACATCATGCCAGGGCACGCCCCTAGCCACACCCACTTAATAGAATTATGCCAGGCCCCCTCCAGCAGACCAGAGCCAACACAACAGCCGTGTTACTGCAGTCTGTATATATGTATTTATATAAAGTAATGTATTGTATATACAGTAATCCATACAAATAGTTGTAAGACAATGTTCTGTGGATGATACCTCTATATAATGATCATACAGTGACAAGAGGAGCAGTACAGTGACAAGAGGGGCGGTACAGTGACAGGAGGAGCAGTACAGTGACAGGAGGCGCAGTACAGGGACAGGAGAGGCAGTACAGTGACAGGAGGAGCAGTACAGTGACAGGAGGGGCAGTACAGGGACAGGAGGATCAGTACAGTGACAAGAGGAGCAGTACAGTGACAGGAGGGGCAGTACAGTGACAAGAGGTGCAGTACAGGGACAGGGGAAGCAGTACAGTGACAGAGGGGATAGTACAGTGACACGAGGGGCAGTACAGTGACAGGAAGAGCAGTAGAGTGACAAGAGGGGCAGTAGAGTGACAAGAGAGGCAGTACAGAGACAGGAGGGGCAGTACAGTGACAGGAGGGGCAGTACAGTGACAGGAAGAGCAGTAGAGTGACAAGAGGGGCAGTACAGTGACACGAGAGGCAGTACAGTGACAGGAGGAGCAGTACAGTGACAAGAGGGGCAGTACAGGGACAGGGGAAGCAGTTCAGTGACTAAGGGGGTAGTACGTTGACACGAAGGGCAGTACAGGGACAGGGGAAGCACTACAGTGACACGAGGGGCAGTACAGTGACACGAGGGGCAGTACAGGGACAGGAGGATCAGTACAGTGACAAGAGGAGCAGTACAGTGACAAGAGGGGCAGTACAGGGACAGGGGAAGCAGTACAGTGACAGAGGGGATAGTACAGTGACACGAGGGGCAGTACAGTGACAGGGGAAGCAGTACAGTGACAGAAGGGGCAGTACAGTGACAGGGGAAGCAGTACAGTGATAGGAGGAGCAGTACAGTGACAGGAGGGGCAGCACAGTGACAGAAGGGGCAGTACAGTGACAGAAGGAGCAGTATAGTGACAGGGGAGGCAGTACAGTGACAGGAGGAGCAGTACAGTGACAGGAGGGGCAGTACAGTGACAGAAGGAGCAGTATAGTGACAGGGGAGGCAGTACAGTGACAGGAGGAGCAGTACAGTGACAGGAAGGACAGTACAGTGACACGAGGGGCAGTACAGTGACAGGAGGGGCAGTACAGGGACAGGAGGGACAGTACAGTGACACGAGGGGCAGTACAGTGACTCGAGGGGCAGTACAGTGACAGGAGGAACAGTACAGTGACAGGAGGAGCAGTATAGTGACAGGAGAGGCAGTACAGTGACACGAGGGGCAGTACAGTGACAGGAGGGGCAGTACAGTGACAGAAGGAGCAGTACAGTGACAGGAGAGGCAGTACAGGGACAGGAAGGACAGTACCGTGACACGAGGGGCAGTACAGGGACAGGGGTCGCAGTACAGTGACAGATGGGCCAGTCCAGGGACACGAGGGGCAATACCGTGACAGAAGGAGCAGTATAGTGACAGGGACGCATTACAGTGACACGAGAGGCAGTACAGGACAGAGGGGCAGTACAGTGACACGAGGGGCAGTACAGTGACAGGAGAGGCAGTACAGGGACAGGAAGGACAGTGACACGAGGGGCAGTACAGTGACAGGAGGAGCAGTACAGTGACAGGAGGGGCAGTACAGGGACAGGAGGGACAGTACAGTGACACGAGGGGCAGTACAGTGACTCGAGGGGCAGTACAGTGACAGGAGGGACAGTACAGTGACAGGGGAGGCAGTGCGGTGACAGGAGGGGCAGTACAGGGACAGGAGGGGCAGTACAGGGACAGGAGGGGCAGTACAGGGACAGGAGGGGCAGTACAGGGACAGGAGGGGCAGTACAGGGACAGGAGGGGCAGTACAGTGACACGAGGGGCAGTACAGTGACAGGAGGAGCAGTGCAGTGACAGGAGGGACAGTACAGTGACAGGAGGGGCAGTACAGTGACAGGAGGAGCAGTGCAGTGACAGGAGGGACAGTACAGTGACAGGAGGGTGAAGTAGAGTGAAGAGGGGGGTTTCAATTCAGTAAAAGAAGAGGTGCAGCACCACCCTCCTGTATCTCAGGCCAGCAGGAGAACACTTGGTAGGGCAGAACCTTTGGGCAATTACTTTGAGCAGAACATGAGGTGATTCACTACACAGCAACCACAGCTCTTGGGAAGACTCTCCTCACACTGCCATGGAGGGGGCGGAGCCATCAAAACACTGCCGGCCTGTGCACCAATAAGAACCTCTCCTGCTCAACCAAACTATGCTGTGAGCAGAAGGAGGTAGTGGGTGCGGTTGTGGCAGTGGTGGGGGTGTCGCCAAACATCCCTGCAGTCTTTTTTGCTGAGAATCGGGACATTAAGCTCTTGTCCCGGGACACACCCTTTAGTTCGGGAATGTCCCACCCAAATCGGGACAGTTGGGAGGTATGTGTATCCGATGGGAAATACGTACAGTAAATAAAGCGAACATTATCCATAGAGACTATGGGTCTCATGTATGAAAACTGTCTAGGTCTAAGACTCTTTGTTGGGAATAGCAACCAATCAGAGTGCCCCTTTCATTTTTTCAGAGCACTATATGAAATGAAAAGGGAGCTCTGATTGGTTGCTATGGGCAACACAGTAAGTTTTAGAACTAGACAGTTTTCATACATGTGGCCCTATGTTCGCTCTATAGATTCTTGCGGTTTTGAAACAGTATCTGTCGAAATGCCTTTTTTCAAGGTATTCTTATGGATTTCTGTGGTGGGTAGGAAATGTGATGTGAATGGGGCCTAATGGGGATGACAATTGTATTGTGAAACTGTTTTTTTTTATTAAATAAAGAGTTTATTGACAACCAAATCGTCTAATACATACACACACCTAGCCACGAGACACAGCTCGGGAATAAATTACCATACATTTATGCATACATTCAATATTCACCACGGGTGTGCGGTGGCCTTGGATGTAGTGGACCATGTCTCTCACCAGAGCTAGATTATCCACAATCCTGCGACCAGGAACGCCACAGTTTTGGTCCGGGTTTATGACCCGTCCGATAACAGACTTTAACCTATTTGCCATTACTTTTGCCAATATCTTGTAGTCGACATTAAGCAGGGAAATAGGGTGCCAGTTCTTAAGATCGCACCTCTCTCCCTTACGCTTAAACAAAATGGTTATCATGCCCTCTCTCAACGAACAAGGCATTCTACCCTCCGCCGCCATCTCGCTATAGACCTCCAGCAGGTCCGGACAGATCAGGTCACCCAGCGCGACGTTAAGTTGTTATAACTTAAGACCATAACTCCATGGAAACTAACAATTGGTTCCAAAGCCTCAAAGTATCAACCGAACATAATGTAAAATGAGGATTAAAGAAAATAAAGCAAATAACTTGTACAGATAAAACAAGTCTTTACACCATACTTGCCAATCTTTGAAAGTGGGCATCAGGGAGATTTGAAGGTGCGGCGTGCCGCCCCATAAATCTGCACGGTCACGCCCTCTAGTTGTTGAGCCACACTGCCTTCACAAAAAGCCACGCCCACTCCACCTAACTGTGTAATGCCTTTGGAAGAAAGCTAAATTAGGCTTTTGGCATCACTCAGCTTTCCTGAACGCTGGATAGCCTATCAGCATCCAGGAGAGATGGGAGATACCACCAAACTGTGCCTGAACCGAAACCATTACACTGCACTCAATATTTTCACCATACAGTGACCGTATAGTGGTAGAAACCAGTGTACACAGGCTCTGCAGACTACAATGCAGTTACATCTAGGGACTCACCAGAGATATCGTCTATAAATTTTTCTTTTCCCTTTTCTTTCTTTTGGCCACGACTCGTCTCTGCAAAATTTACCACATAAACATCTTACAAATCTATTTTTTCATCACTTCCCTTCCTGTGGCCACCTCTGTACAATCTCTACATGGGGTGATAGGTTAGGAGCTTATGGGGTTATAAGTGCAGGTGGGAAGGTTATGGGGTGATAGGTAGAGGTGAGAGGACTATGGGGTAATAGATGCGAAGGTTATGGGGTGATAAGTGGAGTGACAGGTGGAGGTGAGAGGACTATGGGGTATTAGGTGGAGAGGTTATGGGGGTTGTATTTTGTGTTGCCACTAGGATGCATAACACAATTGTCAGGAGGGGCAGGAGAGAAGCGTACAGAGCACTGCTTACAATCTCCTTGAGGGGGCAGAGGACCATCCCCTGGCAGATTGTACAGGGGCTGTGCTCTATTCCCCCCAGAATGATATTGTGCAGATTGAACTCTGTACCATCCACCCCCAAAAGATCAGCCACAGACCTTCAGGGGGTGCAGGAGGCCATTTATATGGATACACCTAAATAAAATGGGAATGGTTGGTGATATCAACTTCCTGTTTGTGGCACATTAGTATATGGGAGAGGGAAAACTTTTCAAGATGGGTGTTGACCATGGCGGCCATTTTGAAGTCGGCCATTTTGGATCCAACTTTATTTTTTCCAATGGTAAGAGGGTCATGTAACACATCAAACTTATTGAGAATTTCACAAGAAAAACAATGGTGTGCTTGGTTTTTCAACTTTATTCTTTCATGAGTTATTTACAAGTTTCTCTTTGTTTACAGCCATTAACATGTTGCAGAGGTTAACTCGTGATAGAAATTGTGTTGATGTCTGGTGAACGCAGTCCCAGGGTCATTGCATCAGATTTCAATGCAAGACACCCTACGAGACCACCCATCTACAGTTAGCAAACTGCTTGCCAAATTTCGTGAAACAGGTTCAGTGTTGGATTTGCCAAAATGTGGACACAAGAAAACTGTCATAAATGAAGAAACAACATTGGCTGTCCTAGCTTCATTCAACAAGGGCCCACAGCGTAGCACTCGCCGCATGTCACTGGAGAGTGGCGGTTATTAGCTACTCACAAATGGCACCTTTACAAAATCCAGCTGCTGCAGCATCTTAACGAGGATGACCCAGATCGGCGCACTGAATTTGCTGAATGGGCAAAACAAAAATTGGTACAGCTACCTCAGTTTACACAGAACATTATGTTCCGTGATGAGACAAACTTTTTTGTGAATGGTGAAGTTAACAAACAAAACCATCGCTATTAGTCTGACACTAACCCATCTTGGATAGATCCCTCCAAGACTGTTGGGAAACAAAATTTGATGGATTGGTGTGGTATATGGGGTTCAAAGATAGTGGGGCCATTCTTCATCAATGGAAACCTCAATTCCCCTGGATATCTGAAATTGCTATATGATGATGTCTTGCTCTCTTTATGCACTGAAGATGGCACGTTTCCTGAGTTTTTCCAGCAAGATGGTGCACTACCACAATATGGGTGTCAGGTCCGAGCATTCCTACATGAACAGTTTCCTAGAAAGTGGATTGGTTGTCATGGGCCAGTTGAATGGCCACCAAGATCTCCCGATCTGACCCCCTTCAACTTATCTTTGGGGTCATCTGAAGGCAATTGTCTATGCTGTGAAGATATGAGATGTACAGCATCTGTAACAACTGATGCTGGAAGCCTGTGCAAGCATTTCTTCTGTGGTGTTGCTATCAGTGTGTCAAGAGTGGGAGAAGAGGGTTGCATTGACAATCCAACACAAAGGACAGCACTTTGAACACATTATATAAGTGGTCATAAACTTGTAAATAACTCATGAAAGAATAAAGTTATGTTAAAACCAAGCACACCATTGTTTTTCTTGTGAAATTCTCAATAAGTTTGATGTGTTACATGGCCCAATTCCCATTGGAAAAAATAAAGTTGGATCCAAAATGGCCAACTTCAAAATGGCCACCATGGTCAACACCCATCTTGAAAAGTTTTCCCACTCCCATATACTAATGTGCCACAAACAGGAAGTTGATATCACCAACCATTCCCATTTTATTTAGGTGTATCCATTGTGGGGGTTCAGCTCCGTCACAGGGACAACAGACACCAGATAGTTCAACTTAAATGTTTTTTTTTATTTAAAGAAGTCCAAACAGAACAGAAATAGCTTGACTTCAGCAGAGTGGAAACAACATAAAACGTAACCTTGCTTCAGGCATCAAAAGGGTTAACAGAAAACAGGTTTAGCTCACCATAACAGTCATTAAACACATAAGGTAATTTTGTCCAGCATCTCTGACAGAGAATCACACTGCAGAACCTTCCTTTACAACTCCAGGGCGTACCACACCCAGCACACCTGACTTCCTGGCTTTATAGGCCAAGGAAAACCTGGGATGGATATGTGGGTGCAGTCATCCCACCCAGCTCTAAGACTGCTCCAATAAAAGCCGGCCCGGAATACCACTGCACTGCAGACCTATTTACGGTGACCCTTATCGGCCATCGATGACCAGGCCTTGTACCTCGTCACATACCGCCCCCCCCCCTGCCCAAAGCCGATGGGCTGGGCACTTTCACTCATTAGACAGTGCACTCTTGATAATACATCTATGTTACCATGCCATTTACCAGGCCTATGCTCGACCTTAAAGGAAAAATCCTGCAATGCCAGAAATCAGCGTGTTATTCTGGCGTTGTTCCCTTTTTAAATTTCATCAATTTTAATGGCGCGTGGTCAGAAACCAGTTTTAACCATCTACCTAGCAGATAATACCTGAGTGCATCTAATGCCCACTTAATGGCCAGGCACTCTTCCTCCATAATAGAATAATTTTTTCCGCCGGGGAAAGCTTGCAGCTAAGGTACATCACGGTGTGTTCTTCCCCATTTATGTCCTGCGACATTACTGCACCGAGGTCTACATCTGACGCATCCGTCTGTACAATGAACTCCATAGCGAAGTCCGGAGCTGCCAACACTAGCTGTTTACATAAGGCCAGTTTTAACTCACAAAAAGCTTTTTCGGCCTCCGTAGACCACTTTACCATCACAGACTGGAACCCGTTTGTGAGCTCAGTTAGAGCGGTGGCTATCATGGCAAAGTCAGGCACAAACCATCGGCAGTAGCCTACAATGCCCAAGAATGCCCTTACCTGTTTTTTTTTGTTTGTTAGTGGGCGTGGACAACCTTGTATGGCTTCAACCTTGTTCTGCTGTAACAGCTCCCTGCATTGCTGCTTCTGTGAGGGTGAGAGGGTGTCTGCAATGGTGACATCTTGGAACCCTACTGCTGACTGGGTAAGCAGACACGGGGTAACCGTCGAGTCCCTATCTATCCAGGGCTTGATGAGGTTCACATGATACACCTGGATATGCTTCCTTTTGCCCGGCTGGTGTATTTTTTAGTTAACCTCATTAGCCTCAAGGACCTCGAACGGTCCCTGCCACTTTGCTAGGAATTTACTTTCCACAGTGGGAGAAGATGCTCTTTACCTATGGGCATGACATTTGCTATCCTCTCCTGCATTTGGGCAACGTGCTCAATGATAATTTTGTAGGGCGTGGCCTCGCTTTCCCAGGTCTCCTTAGCCACGTCAAGTAACCCACGAGGATGCCGCCTGTACAGCAGTTCCAAGGGTGAAAACCCTGGGGAGGCTTGGGGAACTTCCTTATAGAGAACAACAGGTAGGGTATTAAACAGTCCCAATCACGCCCATCTTTTTCCACTATCTTTCTGAGCATCGCATTCAGTGTTTTATTGAACCGCTCTACTAGCCCATCAGTTTGCGGATGGTACACCGATGTCCGTTGCTGCTTTATGCTCAGGACCTTACACAACTCTTTCATAACCTGGGACATGAAGGGTGTTCCCTGATCGGTCAGGATCTCCTTTGTCCTTGAAAAAATGTCTACCAACTCTCAGCAATGGATTTTGAAGAGGAATTTCTTAATGGTACTGCTTTTGAGTAACGGGTAGCGTAGTCTAGTACCACCAGAATGTATTGGTGGCCCCTAGTGGATTTCACTAGTGCGCCCATCAGATCCATTGCTATATGCTCAAAAGTGGTCTCTATGATGGGCGGAGGCACTAATGGGCTACGAAAATGCGACACCGGGGCGGTTAATTGGCAAGTGGGACAGGACTGGCAAGACTCTAATATTTCCCGATGACATCCTGGCCAATAAAACCTTTGTAAGATTCGCTCCCGGGCCTTATATACCCCCAAGTGTCCCCCCAACACGTGAGAGTGGGCTAGGTCAAATACCATCCGCCTGTAGGGCCCTGGTACGAGCAGTTGTTCCAACACCTCATCTATTACTTTATTTACCCGATATAATAAATCATTGGCCAGGGCGAAGTGCGGAAACCTGTGATCTGCCCTTGGTTCCTGGGAAACACCATTTATCACGGTGACATTTTCCAGAGCGGTTTTTAACGTCAGGCCCCTGAGCTGGGCGGTCCCAAAATTTTCACGGGACACCTACAGATCAGGGATATTAGCTTCCCGGTGTGATTAGTCATATTCATACCCTGCTAATACCACCAAAGGAAATTCCTGCAGACCTTCATATACACATCAATTTCCTTTTTATTATCCTTCGCAGGATTATCGGAGACCCTCTTGTGGCCCACGTTCATGGCCTTACCCCACAAGTCCCAAAACATCGGAAAGTCTCTTTCCAGGATTATGGGGTACATCAAGTTTTTTTCGACCCCCACCGTATGGGACAGGGTAGCCTGTTCCGTAGATACAGTCACCTTGGCAACCGGGTAGTTTTTAGTGTCCCTATGGGTACATTGTACGCCAACCCATTTGCTGGGGATCAGCATATGTGGGAGTGTGGCCCTTTAACAGGGTCACCAAACTCCCAGAATCCAAAAATCCACACACTGCTAGCCCATTGATCGTTACCTGACAGACCTGGGGACACTCTCCAGGGTGAGGTACGCCACTTTAGGCAGGGTAGGCGCACCAGGAACAGCGGCAGCCTATGTTGTAGTCCATGGGCTCTGAGGACAAGGGGCAGTGTGCTGCTATATGCCCTGGGCCGTGACACCTCCAGCACATCAGGAGGCGAAGGCTGGGGATCAGCTGGAACTCGGACTCGCCCCTCTTGCGATGGTTTGGGCCACTTCTTTGAGCCATCTTGCTCTCCTCTGTAGCGCCCGGAAACCAACCTACCACCCGCTGGTCTGTCACAGGAGACTTCCATGGCTTGGTACCTCTCCACCAGGCTCACCAGGTCATCAGCACACTTGGGATCTCCCTGACCGACCCAGAATTGTATGGCTCTGGGCAGGGTTTGGATGAAGAGTTCCATCACGACTCTCTGCACCATCTGTGTTGGGGTACAGGACTCCGGTTGCAGCCACTTTTGCACCTGGTGGAACAAGTCGAACATTTGCAACCTGGGTAGCTTGTCTTTATTATACTCCCAGTGCTGCACTCGCTGGGCTCGGACAGCCAGATTCACCCCTAAGCGGGCGAGGATTTCGGCCTTCAGTTTGCCGTAGATTTCAGCATCTTGCAGGGGAAGATCAAAGTAAGCCTTCTGCGGCTCCCCAGGTAAGGTGCCAGGACTTCCACCCATTGCTCTGTGGGAAGTTTTGCCATGTCTGCCACCCTCTCAAAGATGGTTAAGAAGTCCGCCACATCATCTTCAGGTGTCATCTTTTGTAGCACCTCTCTCACCAACTTTCGGGTTCTGGCGTTGTCATCTGCTGATTCCTCCTTCTTTGGAGTGGTCTCCGTCAGTGCGGCAAGCTGATGGACCAGGAGCTGATTGGTCTCCCGTTGGGCCTGCATGTCCTCCGTGTGGGCCCTCTGCTGTTGGGTGCTGGTTTGCTGCTGCTGGAGATTGGCTTGCACCAACTGCTTTATCAGCTCCTCCATGTTGGGAGATGCTGTTTGCACCACTGCCACAGCTTTAACCTAGGACATGCATTCCTTATTTGCCCTCTGTGACTCTTCCAGGAGTGTGTGAGTGCCTGCATCAACTCCACCACTTGTGGGGGATCAGCTCCATCACAGGACAACAGACACCAGTTCAACTTAAATGGGTTTTTTTATTTAAAAAAGTCCAAACAGAAATAGCTTGACTTCAGCAGGGTGCAAACAACATAAAACGTTACCTTGCTTCAAGCATCAAAAGGGTTAACAGAAAACAGGTTCATCTCACCATAACAGTCTCTCAAGCACATAAGGTAGTTTTGTCCAGCATCTCTGACAGAGAATCACACGGCAGAACCTTCCTCTACAACTCCAGGCTAGGAGTGTCGTACCACACACAGCACACCTGACTTCCTGGCTTTATAGGCCAAGGAAAACCTGGGATGAATATGTGGGAGCAGTCATCCCACCCAGCTTTAAGACTGCTCCAATAAAAGCCGACCCGGAATACCACTGCTCTAAGGTTGCAGACCTATTTACTCGACTTCACTTCACTGCAGCCCTAATCCACGGTGATACATATCGGCCATCGATGACCAGGCCTTGTGCCTTGTCACACCATATAAATGGCCCACCCTGTACTAACATGATTTTTTTAAATGTTTTTATATTCATACTGGTTTCTCCTTTGGACTATGTCGGACTCATTGGATTATGTCAGACTACTGTTGGAATTATTTCTTTAATAAAATGGGGAAAAAGGGCTGATGTTGGGGAGTGTTTACTTAAATAAAAGTTCTTTGTGCAATTTGTGTCTTTTTTTTTCCATTTAATTTCAGTTTTAGTAATAAAAAATCTGACAGATGCCTGTCCATTCCTAGCGCTCGGACTTGGTGTCAGCCAGCGGTAGGTTTTGTCACCCCAAGGCTGACACTAACCCCGTGTCACTATTACCCCAATACCTAATGCACCATTGGTACTGGAAAGACCCAGGTTACCGTCAGAAGTGGACCCTCTAATGTGATAGCCCACTTCTGGGGTGGCTGTGGGCTAGTATTTTGTGAGAAATGGAGTGGGAAGGGACCAGTGTTCCTATTCTAATAGTATCAGGCTGTAGATGTTGGTTTTACCTTGGCTGATTATGGACAATGGAGGGACCCCACCGTTTATTTTTTTTAAAATCATTTATTTATTGAGATTCCTGAAATCGGCAACTCCTGTAATCATAACAGAAGATAACATGTTTAGATTCCCATTAAATAAATTTTTATAAAAAAAAAAATGATGTGGTCTCCCTCACATTTTCCATAAGCAGCCATGGTAAAAACGACAGCTGCAGCCTGATACTATCAGAATGGGAAGAACCATCAGTAATGGTCCTTTCCCATTCTAAAAATAAGAGCCTTCAGCCACCTCAGAAGCAGACCATCACATTAGCGGGTCCGCTTCTGACAGTTACTGGTTCTTCCCAGTACCCCTGGTGCATTAGGTAGTGAGGTAATGGTGACAGGCGGGTTAGTGTCAGACTTGGGATGACAAAAAACACTGCTTGCTGACACCAAGCCTGAGCGATAGTTCTGGAGAGGCGTCTGTCATATATTGCCATTACTATCAATGGAATTATATGAAAATAAAAACACACACAAATTGCACAAAAAAACTTTTATTTAAATAAACACTCCCCAATATCAGCCCTCTTTAACCATTTTATTTGAAAAAAACAGATCCAAGATTGATCCGACGTAGTTCACCAAATCTGAAGTAGTCCAAATGGGAGCCTGCAAATAAACATTACACACATCCATACATATAGGCCAGATACCCTATCCAGCATTCAGGAAAGCTGGGTGACACCAATCGCCCACAGGTAGCATCCTGCTACAGGGGGCAGGAGCAAGGGATAGGAGACAACTTCTGCCACCTGCGGCCTGTATTCTGCCCATTGTGACTGCTAGAGACAGACAACGGGGGCAGGAGACAGGAGCAAGGGACAGAAGACAAGTGGGCAACTCCTACCCCGTGGCACACTCAAACACATACACAAACTCAGCCACCCTCGCCCACACACATCCCTCTCCCACACACTCAAACACACACACACACACACACCTACCCGCACACCTAAACACACACACCCATCCCCTGTACACGCATATACACACACACACCCCTCCTCCGTACACGCATATACAAACACACCCCTAGCCCACACACTCAAATACACACCCTGCCCTGATGCCGCTTATACAAATAAACTCTGGCAGCTGTTCAGCTGTGGGAGGTTTAACCAAACATCTCCACCCTAGAGATGTCATACAACCCTGCTTCTGACTGCGAGGAGGTCACATGACTGACGCCAAGTTCAGTTCATACTGTTACGACATGGGAGCCATTACTGTGGACAGGAATGTGCGCTGTACCATTTGTTTTTCTTCATAGGTACCTACTGCATTGGCATTTAAGAGGTACAAGAGCAGAATTTTGATACATGTATATTAGAAAATTGATGATTTCCTTTAACATACATAATAAATAGAAATAAAATAAAGTGGACAACCCCTTTAACAATAATGACCTAGAGAGACAGTAACTACACACAGTGAAAAAGTTGCTGGAATAACCATATTAATGATAATTATTCCACCATTATTCTTATTCAGTTATCACATAAATATCAAGTTATCCTGCTGCTAACTAACTGCCAGGAGGTGACATGACTGACGCCATGTTTAGCCCATTCAGTTACTCCATGGGAGCCAATTACTGTCGGCAGGAAAGTGGGCTGTATTATTTCTTTCTAGATAGGGCCCTACAGCACTGAAACTTAGCTACAGGAACAGATTTTTTAATACATGTTGTGAGACAGTGACAGGCGGCGTGGTTGAGGGAATGTATATTTCCCCTAGACTACTTTCCTATGCAGCCTTAGGCAGTATATGGACCGATGCGTGTCACCGAGAGGCCTGGGCTCAGTGAAGGAAAGCCGACAATTCTTGTGTGTCAGTAGTTACTGACAGGTCTCGTATAAGCGGTTCCAGTCTGCTTTGTTCGGGTCGGCTTTTCCTGAAGTGGTCGAAGTGAAGGGTGGGTGGCCACTCCCACGCACCAGGCTCTATAATGCCTGGGTCTGCAGGCCTGGGAGGGCTGCTGGTGTAATGCTGAAGCCATGGTCTGAGTAACACAGGTTACTTGTGTTTGCAGCTCGCCAGGGTCACTTAGTGTGTTCCTGGTATAGTTAGAACTATCCTTGTGTGCAGATGGAGCTCAGCCGAGCAGGTTTTGTTTTATACTATGTGCCTGAAGTTAAGGCTGTGTTTTTGTTTCTGTTGTTGAAATAAACCCAGGCTTGGCTGGACTTGAACTTTACTTGAAGTGTCAGGGTATGTTCACACGGGCAAATTTCGGCGCGCATCTCGCTTCGTATTTGCGCTCTAATACAAGCGAGATGCGCGCCGAAATTACGGTAATCCATAGTTCTTATAAGTGACATGTCAATTACTTGCGGCGAATACACGGCGCAAGTAATGCATGTCAATGGGGCCGGCGGGCTGCTGGCCCCCCTGCGCCGGAGGTGTACGCACGTATCAGCGCGACTCCCAAAGCATCTGGCGTAATTGCGGCCATAGTGTACGCGCCGCAATTACGCCGTGTGAACATAGCCTCACTGTCTCTGTTGAAGCCCAGCCTGCTACCTGATTCTGATTCTCCACAATGTATATTAGAAAATGGTATGATTTCCTAAAATATACATTAAAAAGGTGGATAATCCTTTGAATGAGTTCTTTGATAACTGGTCCACTGGAGATCACTAACCATCAAGTGAACTTTCCAATAAACAAAATTTTTGAAGATTCACAGTCATTGCTGCAGATTAAAAGTAGAACATTGGCTGCTACTTGTGAAAGAAAGGAATATGGTTAAGTAACTGCTGGCTTTACAATTTGTGAATCTATTTAACTGTGGAATAAACCTAAAAGTCCTGTAGATTTGGTACCATAGTCACATATTCTTTCCAATGCTAACAGGAACAGTTCTGTACATAATAGAGTAAGGCTTGGTTCACATCTGCGTCATAGGTTCTGAATAGAACTTCTATCGGAGAGGTGAAAGCAGACCTAAAACGATTTGTTTCTCAACAGACAACAATGGCGCCCGATTATTGCTTACATTGCTGCATGGTTTTTTCCGTCATTCCAGATGTAACATACAATGGAGGTTCTAGACGGTATCTATAACACATATGTGAACCAAGCCTTACCAGCAAAGATTTTCATGGTATCCCAACAGACACCTGCAATCATCAAAGTGCTTGTAAGGTGTGAACAGCCCCTCATCGTAGTGCTTGTAAACAGCAAACTAATATTTATATACCAGTATTTATCAATGGTGACTTAGTCTCTCTGTGAATCAAAACGTAAAAGGTTTGTCCAACTGCAAAAAATACAGAGCTCATCTTTTAATCCCCCAGGGATCCAGAGTAGAAGTTGTAGTGGTCACTCCACTGTTTACAAGCAGTTGGCACATGGCTGCCAAATAGTGACCTCAGCGGCCATGTGCTGTACCGTTGGCATCCTTGTTTCCATCGCTGAGCTTGTAAACAAAGACTGGAGTGACTGCCTTTTTTATTTTACATAATCATCTCTATTTCTTTTTTTCATGTTGAACAACTCTAAAATATTATGCAGCATCTGTAAGGCTGGTCTTACATTTAGATTTTTTTTTTAAAGTTTCTAAGATCTAAAGTCATAAAAATACATTACATATGCACTCATTTTAGTTGGAACTTACAACAGCTCTACCACTCGAAAAGACTTTCATAGACTATGAATGGAGCAGCGGTACGGATGCCAACTACTGCTCATATCCTTTCTGACTTCTTGATTGTGATAGAGTAGATTGGAGGACCTGCTCTAGTGATAGCTTGGAGTACCACTGCTAATCAGACATTTCACCTATCATGTAGATGAGTGATAATTCTTAAAGGAGTTATCCATATACTAACAACATTACTGATTTATCTTTTTTGTTAGGACATGGACAATCCCTTTAATTGTGGAAAAACCTCTTTACGGAGAGTAGAGGAGTGAAAAGAATAAACCAGCCTCGTAAGAAAGAGCTGGGCGCTATGTTGATCTACTAAAAGCCAATGTGGTCCAGCTGGCATACATTCCAGGGGGTACCTTGCCATTGATTGCAGAGCTACAGTTATTGCAAGCACTTGAAGATAAACTGCTGTCTATGTAAGCACAATAATTTCCATTGTTTCTCTGGTGCCTCCTTCTTTTGGAAGCGACCATTACACCCTTTCTACATTACCAGATACAGCATCAATTGGACTACAGAACCGTGAGTGTATAAATTTAGGTATTTGCCATTATGCATCTGCTGGATTATGGATGCATAACTGTTGGTGGCTTAGTGCTTTAATATTTTCTGATTTACTGTTACGCAATATCTGTTCACTGATGATGCAATTGTAAAATGTCAGTGTTATATTATACACTGATAAATGTATTACACAGTATTCATTGCATCTTTTTGGGAAACTGGTTTTGAGGACTAGATTACACCACTGATGATTTTAGAGATTTTTTGGTCACCAATTATTGGTTTTTCTATTTGAAGTATATGCTACAGATTTAGTTTTTAATGTATATCAATAAATGTCACTATGTTTTAAATGTGGATTACATTTTGTCTGTATGAAATTTTGGATTCTTAGTTTCTGATCCTATTTACTGTTAGAAATGTAATAGCAAGGCTTTCCTTCACCTGGAACAAAGATTCAGATTACTGCTCTATCCCTGAATTTAAATAACCTAGCCAAGGCAGATATTCTTGTTGGCACTGGGTATCCAGAAGACATGGTAATAGTTTTAAGTACTTGAACATCTGGGTGATTAATTTTTTTTATTTGGGCACTTTACAACAGATTTTCCACAGAATTGTTAGATTATGTTTGGCATAAATACATTGCAGTACAGAGCTGTATAGTCGATATCCTCATATTGTCATCTAATAGCCACAGCATCAATTAATGTAATAGTTGTGATCATTTCAAATGATCAAAGCAACAAATCATATTCCACTAACCTTTGGTAATTGTGTAAGACACAACTTCCTAGGAAAAACTTTGCTGCAGTTATCATGGGTGTAGCAGCCTCACCCTCTTTCCATCCAATGATGGTGATAAAAGAACAACTCATAATTTTATTGTGCTACTCTGATCTTGCTTTGAAAGAGATTTTATCTCCTGCTTGCTTACATAAGCATAAGTTTCCAACCATCTCTCTCTGCTCTCATTGCTCCAACTGCCCTGTCCTGCCATAGTGACTTAGTCCCTTCTTTGTGTTATTTCCCGCAAAGAAGCTTGTTTATCTATGTTGCTAAGGAATGTTAACCCTTTACAGCACTGTAGTCTTGTGCACTACAGTTTACAAACCTCCTGCATTCATGTCAATGTAAGAGGCTCAGCTAGGAATAGCAGAGCTGATATGCCAATCACTGCTGTATAACCACCCACAGCCTAACCAGGAATCGGGAGGCTGAAGCTAGCTGTGAAGATGTGGTGAGAAAACGCCTTTAAGTGGCAGCTAACAGACTTTGGTTGCCTTTTCACATATGATTTTATTACATGTGTAAGAACCAAGATCACCCATTCAAATGGACTTCAAATTTCTTCCCATCTATTTAAAGAAATGCTTGTAGGCAGAGGTGAATCCGCTAGGTTGCTTTGGAATTGGCGGCAGACTTTGTCAAGAATTGGAATCTAAGGAGCCATCTGGTTTTTATCTCTTACCCCTATACAGATACCTGGACTTTGCTGTAGGGAACAGATAGGTTGCTGTTGTCAGTGCAGTCTCTCTTAGCTGTCATGAATAACGGGTAGTGGATCCTCTGGTCACCGCGAAGAGCAGGTATGAGCCATGCCAGGGAGCGGGGTCTAACGAGCCCCACTTCCCACTTCATTGCCCACAGCAATGCCAGTTGGGTTTTGCTGCAGAAGACTCCCAGACAGCTACCCCTGGCTTGACCATTCGCAGTTACAGCCAGGGTGCAGCATGGTACAAAGGGATCAGGCAGAGGTGTAATCAAGTACAAGGCAAGAAGGTCAGGGTTGGTGGCAGGCAAACAAGGTAAAAAGTCCAAAAAACGGGTGTGTAACGGCCCAGTCCAGTATATGTCAGGCGTCAGGAGGTGTGTTGTTGCCATTAGCAACCCTGGACTATGTGTATTAGGGCCTACATGTTTATATCCTAGTTTAAGCCTCTCTTGTAGTATGTTTAATGAGCAATGTATTTCTGTATTTCTATTTGTGTGGTATTCTGTGTGTATTGACCTCTAGTGGTGAAGGTGTTGTTACAGTTTCCATAGCAACCCACTAGGAGTTATTGATTGGTCAATTCATATGTCTGTAAAACAAGTGTTGAGCTTGATCAGAGCTCCTCCCCTGCAACCCATCAGTCTCTAGTGATTGGCCAGGGGAAAGCTGGTTCCGCCCACCCTCTACCCAAGAGGCTGTGCGGGTTCTGACAGTTGGTCAGTTGGTAGTCTGGCTTGGCCAGAGTCACATCACCTCAGAAATCCTGTCAGGCCTGAGGTTTAGTCCCCTAACCTGTTCCCAGGCAGCTATAAGGATTAATGCGTGTCCTCATTGTCTCAGTAGGACATTCTCTGTATTTAGTAGTGCCTGCTGTCGGATTGATGAAATGTTAGAGTGTCTCCCATTCACCGTCCTTGTCTTCCTGGCTTACAAGTCAGTGTGTCCATGCGTATCCCTCCTGCTTGTCAGCGTTTACAGCGTCATCTTCTCTCAAGTTTATTCTAATAACTTCAAGTAACCATTCACACGCACCTTATAAAGGCTGAAAACCGCAAGTCCCTGGAGTAGGTCTGTCTACTTCATTTTGTCTATCTGCTAAGGCCAAATCCATAGTAACCACGGTAAACCCCTCTCTGAAGCTAAGGAGTCTGATCAAGCCTGCATTTTCTCAAGACCTTAGATACCTGTATCGAACTGTATAGAATTAATCCCTTCAGTGAAATTTTCATCTATTTGCACCATTATTGTGTAAAGACATTTTATTTAAAGAAGTTCCCTTGTGTATATGCTGAGAGGAGAAAGGGATCCATCACCCTCGAACCCCACCGTGACAGGAAGGTTGCAGAAGATGAGCCCCAAAGTTGCACTACAACACCCAGCAACACCCTCCAGCACAGCAACATCATTATCATCACTCACAGGGTATGACAGGTAAATACACAAGAAGAACACTATCAAAACACTCTAAGGGCATGTCCCCACGGCATGGGTTTTCGGACATTTTTTCAGGCGGTTTGCGGTTTTGAAGACCTCCTGAAAAAACGTCCGAAAATGAGCACAATTGAGCTCTATGGAAAACCCGTGCAGCAGTCCCCACTGCACGGGTTTTCCGCCCGGCGGTTTTTCCACCCGCGGGCCGACCGCAAAACATTGTGCATGCACAATCTTCTGTCTGGTTTTTGGACAGAATCTGTGCAAGACAATGTGAAGGGGGAGGGCTTTTCCCCTCTCATCGGGTACCTGCCGGCATAAACCGACCGGTATTTGTCCATTGCCGTGGAGACGCAGCCTTATGCTCTCTCTAAAGCACAGCAATAACTGGCAGGGAGACGTGGGGGAAGTGAGGTAATAAAGGGTCAGAGCCCGGTGATTAAGCAATCAACTGTGCATTAGCCCTTTAAGTGACAGAAAGCCATGCAACGGTCAGCAGCCAGAGGACGGAGCGGAGCAGAAGTGGGGAGAGGTAAGCAATGGCGGCCCTGGGGCAGGCAGACACAAGCACGACAGTGATTCAGTGCAGGGACCATAGTACGCATTGTGACAATAGCAACAACTACTGAATCCAGTAACAGTACCATACAATTAGGGAGTAGATGTAGTAAAAAAAACAAATAAATAAAATAAAAAAATAAACTTAATTGTTATCAATGGCTAATGTTTTAAAATACAACTTTATGTATTCCACGTGGTGGACACCGTAAAAAAAACAAAAAATACTAGAACTGCATTCTTTGGTTGCCTCATCTCTCCAAGAAATTAGAGTGAAAAGTAATCAAAAAGTTGTATGTTCCCCAAAATGGTACCAATGAAAACTACTGCTGATTGGTTGGGATCCTAGAACTGATCCCATACAGTCAGATATTGATAGCTTATCCCATGAAAATCCTGAACAACCTCTGCAACTCCAATTCTTGTAATTCTAAAATAGTAAGGTAGGAGTGAAAATAGGATTATTACAGTATAACACAAGGGATAATGCATATATATATATATATATATATATATATATATATGTATATATATTGTAAGCATTCACTCATGTTCGGCCGCCATCTTGGCCCGGCCTGGGGGACACTCTCACTCTGGGATCGCCGCTTTGGTAAACGGAACAGCAAGTCGACACAGGTTTCTCATTAAATCTGGACTCTGCCAGCTTTATTCTTCAGTACTGTGAAAACATATACAGCATCCAAAATAAATCCTAGGCCATCCAGCCACTAACTAAACGTACAGAGAGTCCCTCTCTAGCAGTGGTCTGGGTCTACTACCCAGCCCCACAAACATGTACTCACACTGTATAGTATAGTCCTTGGGCCTGGCTTCTCTCAAGCCTAGGGGGTAAGCACCCAGGATACTCTCCTAGGCAGGGCCTGCACGCGTCCTCCACTGACTGTGAGCCACGCTCCCCCCTGGTATACTGAAGACCAGACTATTTAACAGGCCTCTGGGTTGGACAAGCAGCTGAGCAACTCTCCTAATTACCACCTGAGTAATTAACTCCTGGTTACCCTTGCCAGACTGCTGGCCTTCCTCAATGACAGCCAGCAACTTGGTAACCCATACCTTGGAACTCAGCTGCTGCAGAACATCTAGTGGCGGAGAAATGCGATCTTCTAAGGTCACACCCCTACAATATATATATATATATATATATATATATATATATATATATATTTACAGTTATGGTATAAGCCACGGCAGGGAGCGGAGTCTAAGTAGGTCCCGGTAGTCACCAGAGCCTGCCGCAAGGCAGGATGTGCTTGCCGCGGCGGTAGTTCTACCAGGTCGCTACCCCTGAAGCGACTTGCTTGCGGTGGCAACCGAGATGCAGTGAAGTACCAAATTGTGACACAAGCTCGTAGTCTGGGACAGGCAGGGGGGTCAGGGCATACGGCAAAGGTTTGTAGTCGAGAAACGTAGCAACGGGTCAGAAATACAGTGAGACACTTCTGGAACGCTTACTCTATGGCACTGGGCACTATAGATCCGGCAAGGAAGTAAGGAAGGACTTCAGAATATATAGGGTCAGCGCCTGGCAATTAGCCAATTACCATTGCGCTGGCCCTTTAAGTCTCAGAGAGCCAGCGCACGCACCAACCGTCAGAGAAGCACGGACGAGCAGGAGCATGGCTAGGTGAGTACCTGCCGGCATAACGAGCGTGCCCACAGCCCGACACGAGGGCCGCGGCACCACCCCTCCCTGACAGTGTGCTAGGAGAGGGGACATGGGTGCTCCCGGAGCCAGCGTGTCGGGCTGCGGCACTGGCCGTAACAGACACATATGCATGTTTTTCTCATGATCTGACATGAAATCAGAATAAACCTTACCCGTTTTAGGTCAATTAGGAACCAAAATTATTTACATTTACCAAATGTCAGAATAATGAGAGAGAATTTTTTAAAGCACTTTTATTACTTTATTTGAAATCAAAAGTTTACATACACTAGGATTACTATGCCTTTAAACAATTTGGGACAGCCCATTTGATGATGTCATGTCTTTTGAAGCTTCTGATAGATTTATTGGCAACATCTGGGTGTCACTAATAGGTTGTATGCCAGCATGGTGCACCACACTTATCTGTATTTATGGCACCCTTCTGTATCACCTTATCTATATGCAATTGTAGTACCAGCAACCATCCACATCATGCATGGAGGGCACGTGAGTGATTGTTTTATTGGTATTTTTGCATATGTACAATCTTTTCTGCATGCTGGTGTGAATAGGTATCAATGTGCAGGTGTTTTTTCTATCCAATTGTTCCCTGAATGGTTGGGTGTGTGAGCTACTGCTCAGCAATTAGCTGCACCTGTTTATCTTTCCCAAGTAGCAGGAGGGCCAGTGTTACCTGCTACTGGGTTCAGTTTAGTCCAGCTATTGAGCTGTAAGTATGGCCTATGTAGTGTTTTTCAACATCTATCCTTATAGACACAACAGTCGATGTAATTTTTATTCACACCAAACACACACATCATCATTGTGTAACATCATAGGAAAGTCTAAAGAAATCAGCCAATATATAAGGAAGAGAAATTTGGATTTTTGACAAGTCCGGTTCATCTTTCAGTGCAATTTCCAGATGCCTGAAGGTGCCTTGTTCATCTGTACCAACAACTATACACAAGTACAAACAAGATGGGAATGTCCAGTCATTATATTGCTCAGGAAGTAGATGAGTTCTGTGTCTCAGAGATGAACGTGCTTTGGTCCGACATGTGTATATCAACCCAAGAACAAAAGCAAAAGACCTTGTGAAGATGTTGGCGGAGCTGGTAAGATTGTGTTATTATCCACAGTGAAACGAGTACTGTTTCAACATGGGCTGAAAGGCCACTCTGTCAGGAAGAAGCCATTGCTCCAAAAGAAACTTATAAAAGCCAGATTAATGTTTGCAAATACACACAGGAACAATGACCTACTTTTTTGGAGACATGTCCTGTGGTCTAACAAAACTAAAATTGAACTGTTTGGCCATAATGACCATCGTTGCATTTGGAGGAAAAAGGGAGAAGCTTGGAAGCCTAAGAACACCATGACAACGTGGGGTGGCAGCATCATGTATTGGGGTTGTTATGCTGCAGGTGGGACTGGTGCACTTCACAAAATAGATAACATCATGAGGAAAGAAGATTATGTGGCAATACTGTAGCAACATCTCAAGACATCAGCCAGGAATTTAAAGCTTGGGCGGATATGGGTCTTCCAAATGGACAATCACTCGATACAGACTGCCAAACTGGTTACAAAGTAGCTTAAGGATAGCGAAGTCAATGTTTTGGAGTTGCCATCACAAAGCCCTGATCTCAATCTGTTAGCAGCAGATTATCCAGATCATTATCAAGTAGTTGAACAGCAAAAGGAACTTTATTCTTAAAACAGAACAAGCAAAAACTTCTCAGCACAAAACTGAGAAACATGTCTGCACATATCAGTCCATCTGTAGTAAGTAAGATCTGAGCTGTCTCTTCCTCTCACAGAGTTTTTTTTTTGAACAGCCTAACTTTATCAACAATGACAATATCTCTAGACAAAGGCTCACACATGCAATACATACAGAAGTGGTTGTTTCACACAGTAATAAGTATTATTCCAACACCCCCACTCAACAACTACTTATCCAATTAGTCCCATCATCTTCCTGAAAATTTTTCAAACTTGGTTCTTGGCAATGGCTTTGTCATGGATCAGCTATCATGTTGTCAGTTTCGCAGTACAAAAAGTCAATGATACCACGTTTCCATAAATCTCGCAAGTGGGGATGTCTTAATCAATGTGTTTGGTCCTGGCATTGATCCTTTCACTGTGGTGAGTTTATTGCATCCTTGGTTGTCATTCATAAATCGTAAAGGTTGAGTTGGAGTTTTACCAAGACCCTCAAAACAGTTGATTCAACCAAATCAGTTCTTGACTGGCATGAGCTGCAGAAATGTATTCTGCCTCTGTAGATGATAACGCAACTGACACCTGCTTCATGCTTGACCAAGATATTGGACTTTCTCCTCATTTAAATAAGTAACCGCTTGTTGACTTTCGATCACTTAAATCCCCGGCCCAGTCTGCGTCCCGTAAGCTGTGAGCTTTAGATCACCATTTGCAGATATTTTTAGATTCATGTCTTGAGTTTGCTTCAGATATTGAAGGACTCTTTTAACTGATTCCGCTCTTTGACGGGGTTCTTACACGTCGGCACAGAATACCCATTGTTGCTGTGATATCAGGCCGAAATAGTTTGTGGCTATGTACAGAAGTGCCCCTACTGCTTTTCTGTAAACTCTCATTGTTAGGTAGTTTGATCATTTCTCCTTCCCAAATTTTTGGTAAGATGGATCCATTGGTGTTGAAGTTTCCTTTGGCTTTTGACATTCCAAACTGGTTGGGATGTGACAATTTTAGCTTTCTGGTTGAGAAGGAAACTTCCATCTTCTTCCCCTCTGGATCTGGATTCCCAAATAATGTGTCAACATTTCCCCAAGGTCCCTTTGTTTCAAAAATGTTGGTTTCAAAAATTTTTCCTACTTTTGTAATTTCAGATTCTTCTTGATGAGCTATGATGACATCATCAATACGAAGAACATACATTCCCCTTATCTGCTGTTAACATTTAGTGTATAAACAAGATCAGCTTGACTTTTTCTTAAATCCTTCTTTCAGTAGATCGTCATTCATTCTTAGTGTTCCACGCTCTGTGATTGTTTTAGGCCATAAGAGTTTTTGCAGTTTAACACAGGTGTTCTTCTCATTTTTTTAATATATCCCTTCTGGTTGAGTCATATAAAACCTCTTCTTCAATGGTCACCATTTAGAAAAGCTGTCTTAATGTCAAAGTGTCTTACTTTCATACTTTGCACCGCTGTACAGACATTAACACTCTGAATGTTGTTTGTTTAGCGACTAGAGAAAATGTAGCATCATAATCTTCTCCATTTTTTTGTAAGTACCCTTTTGCAACTAGTCTTGCCTTGAATCTATGCACTTTACCATCAGAGTCATACTTGGTTTTGAAAACCAACTTACATCCAATTGCTTTCTTACCCTGTGGTAGCTTGGTAATTTTCCATGTCTGAAGCTGTTGAAGAGATTCCATGTCTTCATCTGCAGCTTTAATCCATTTCTGCTTTTCATGGA
Organism: Phyllomedusa bahiana; assembly: GCA_025379985.1. NCBI lineage: Eukaryota > Metazoa > Chordata > Amphibia > Anura > Hylidae > Phyllomedusa > Phyllomedusa bahiana. Next base: position 37,097 of record JAODAL010000799.1, on the reverse strand, counting down.
CTGGTAGTAGTTGTATCTCTTCCCATGACTGAGGCTCTGACTCACAATATGTCTTCACCATGTAGGACAGGCGTTTAGCTGGAATACCTTTGTTGCACCTATTGGATCTTCTGACTGATGGTTCAGCAGGTATTACAGTTTTCTCTCCAGTAACTTGAGAGTCGACCCACACTTCAGCGTCTTCTTCCTTGTTTTCTTGAATTTGTGACTGTGGTTGCTTCTGTGGCTCAAGTGGAATTATTGGAGTAACTTCATGAAATTTGAATGATACAGAGTTTTCATCTATTACTACTAGTGTTGAGCGATTACGTTGACCATCGACATTGGTCGATGGTCGATAGTCGGCCATCATCGACAAGATAGTCGATAGTGAGCAGTCGATTATGAGCGATGACCATTAAAGTCTATGGGAGAGCAACAACACCTTCATTCTTACACCCAAAAAAGGGTTGGAGAAGCTGGAATTAACATCTACAACAGTCAAATGGATACGTGCTACATCTTAGGCAACACACTTAGGTTATAAAAGCCACAGAAAAAAAAACACACAACATTCACTATTCCCTGTCTTGTACCACAGCATGACTTAAACCTGCATCACCCACAAATTAAAAAGCGCCAGAAGGCAGTATGATTTGAACCATCATCTTACTTGAACTGGACATTGAATATCCCTGTCCTGGAACGCAGCATGAGCCCCAAACCTGCATGACCCCCAGATTTTAAAAGTGCCGGAAAAAGGAGTCTTTCAACCACCATTTTAGTTGAACTGGACATTGATTATCCCTGTCCTGGGCCACAGCATGAGCCCCCAAACCTGCATGACCCCAGATTAAAAAGTGCCGGAAAAAGGAGTCTTTCAACCCCATTTTAGTTGAACTGGACATTGACTATATCTGTCCTGTACCGCAGATATGACTATTAAAACATGTTGACCCACAGATTTCAAAAGTACCGGGAAAAGGAGTCTTTCAACCACCATTTTAGTTGAACTGGACATTGACTATACCTGTCCTGGGCCACAGCATGAGCCCCAAACCTGCATGACCCCAGATTAAAAAAGTGTCGGAAAAAGGAGTCTTTCAACCACCATTTTAGTTGAACTGGACATTGACTACACTCACCGGCCACTTTATTAGGTACACCATGCTAGTAACGGGTTGGACCCCCTTTTGCCTTCAGAACTGCCTCAATTCTTCGTGGCATAGATTCCACAAGGTGTTGCAACGATGCTCAATTGGTACCAGGGGCCCAAAGAGTGCCAGAAAATATTTCCCCCACACCATGACACCACCACACCAGCCTGAACCGATACAAGGCAGGATGGATCCATGCTTTCATGTTGTTGACGCCAAATTCTGACCCTACCATCGAATGTCGCAGCAGAAATCGAGACTCATCAGACCAGGCAACGTTTTTCCAATCTTCTACTGTCCAATTTCGATGAGCTTGGGCAAATTGGAGCCTCAGTTTCCTGTTCTTAGCTGAAAGGAGTGGCACCCGGTGTGGTCTTCTGCTGCTGAAGCCCATCTGCCTCAAAGTTCGCCGTACTGTGCGTTCAGAGATGCTCTTCTGCCTACCTTGGTTGTAACGGGTGGCTATTTGAGTCACTGTTGCCTTTCTATCAGCTCGAACCAGTCTGCCCATTCTCCTTTGACACTCTGGCATCAACAAGGCATTTCCGCCCACAGGACTGCCGCTCACTGGATGTTTTTTCTTTTTCGGACCTATTCTCTGTAAACCCTAGAGATGGTTGTGCGTGAAAATCCCAGGAGATCAGCAGTTTCTGAAATACTCAGACCAGCCCTTCTGGCACCAACAACCATTGCCACGTTCAAAGGCACTCAAATCACCTTTCTTCCCCATACTGATGCTCGGTTTGAACTGCAGGAGATTGTCTTGACCATGTCTACATGCCTAAATGCACTGAGTTGCCGCCATGTGATTGGCTGATTAGAAATTAAGTGTTAACGAGCAGTTGGACAGGTGTACCTAATAAAGTGGCCGGTGAGTGTATATCTGTCCTGTACTGCAGAATGACTATTAAACCTGTCTGACCCACAGATTCAAAAGTGCCGGGAAAAGGAGTCTTTCAACCACCATTTTAGTTGAACTGGACATTGACTATACCTGTCCTGGGCAACAGCATGAGCCCCAAACCTGCATGACCCCCAGATTAAAAATGTGTCGGAAAAGGAGTCTTTCCACCACCATTTTAGTTGAACTGGACATTGACTATATCTGTCCTGTACCGCAGAATGACCATTAAACCTGTCTGACCCAAAGATTCAAAAGTGCCGGGAAAAGGAGTCTTTCAACCACCATTTTAGTTTTACTGGACATATACTGTCCCTGTCCTGGGTAGCGCTTGCCCTCCGTATGAGTGCGGACCAATTGAGCTTCATTGGAAATACTGGTGGTTAACGCTCCTGTTCCCCCCAGGTGCCCTTTTTCTTGGCATTCTTTTTTTATTTTATAAGTGCTGGAGGAATTGTCTCTGTACTTTGTTCTCTGTCCGTGCTCATACTCCCTGTCCTCTGAATAACCACATTGGGCGTTTTTTTAAAAAGGATGGAATCTCACCATGTCTTTGTTTCTCTTTTTTTTAAATTTTATTAAATGGTTTTCTCAATCAGGGATTGATAGCTATGTTAAAGATCTTGCAAAAACAAGTCTTTTGAATATGTGTCCATTTTTAAAAGGTCCTACCCTTTCCCGTTTCTGACAGCCATCACCCCTTTAGCCACTCTTGCAATTGTGAAGAACAAAAGTTGTTAGAAAAAAACTTTTTTTATATTTGGCCTGTAGTTAGCTGCATTTCAAAGCAAAAATGCCCCCCCAAAAATTTAAAGATGACCCCCTTGAGCCACTTTGGACAATTTGTGAAGAAAAATGTCTGTTGAAACAATTTTTTTTTTTATAGGCCCTGTAGTTTTGGGCGTTTTAAAAAAAGCAGCATGCCCCCAAAAATTATAAAAATGACTTTCACCCCACTGTTAAAAATTTGGGGGAGAAAATGCCACTTAGAAGCCACATTTCTTTTTCCCAAAAGGGGGGCCCATGTTTATTGCTGTATCCCCACAGTACTGACCCCAAAAATTATAAATATGATTCTCAGCCGGAAAACGTCGGTGTCTGGAATCCCTTTCCCCTCCCCCCCCCTCCTCTGCTGCCCCGGCCGCTTCAACACACCCCTGACTTCCCTGAGATGATGCCCCTGGAGCTGATGGGGCCCTTGCATAGTTTGGCCCCCGAACCAATGCCTAATGAAGGCCCGATAAAATTGTGAAACTGTTGGGCCTTGGGTTTTTGACGGAGAGAAAGGCCCTTTTGTGTCCGCATCTGTGTCCGTTCCTCCTCCCCCGTGGCGGAACCCGTGTTTTAAGGAGTGTCCAAAGATCGTTCCCGAAAAATAAGTCAACCCCAAAGCTAGTGACAAGGGCATTGTCCCCACTGACCTTTGGTGGTTTCAAAAACGGCCAAAGGGTGGTGAGAGCTTTTCCCTGCTCCACTTGGTGGCTCAACAAAAACCCAGGTCTGCACCGTGCTTGTCGGCCATGTGTCCTTCGTATGCGTAATGGGGAAATTTCGCTGCTGCCACAAACGTGGGCAGTGGAGGGTGGGGAATTCCAGCGTGTTGCCCCGTCAACAAAAAGACGGTTGACGGGGAGGTGAAATGACGCTGCAAAGCAGCCAGGGGGGAGAACAGGGTGCAAAAGGGGAAGTGCGAAAAATTAGACTTCGAGCCTTCTAGCAGGCAGTCCGGGCCCGGGGAGCTCTTTAAAATTTTTTGGCGACAAGGTTTTATGAATGTGCCAGGAAGGGTGTTTCTCCCGTCTACCGATCTTAAGGGCGGCCCGCAGATTTTGCCCCCTTATGACACACCTTGCCCGGGGACAAGTTTTTGGCCCCCCAGCAGCACTCGGTCTCGTTGGGAGAGCCCCCACGCTCCTGGACTGTGTTTGGGGAGTTCCCGACAGTTTTAAATTTCAACAAAGGGGCCCGGTTTTCTGGGAGTGTGCCCAGAGGACCTTGGGGGAAAGAAACCCCGCACCCTCCCCGCGGTTTTGAAGAGCGGTGCCCACCCCTGAGACCACGTCCCCCCCGAGCATCCCCCCGCTCACCAGTGAGCTGTCACAGAGATTAGTGGTTGGCGGTGCTTACTAGTTCTTGTCGTTGGTCGTTGGCTTTTCCCCCCACAGTGCAGAAAACGCGCTTGAAATTTTAGTTGAACGGGGTGGCCAGGGCGGGGACGGTTTTTTGGCAAAAGAAATGCTGCTCGCTCGGTATTGGGGGCAGGAAGGGCCTGCGTGGGGGAAACCCCCATCTGTGTCCACCAAGGAAAAAGGCAACATTTCCAGGCCCAAAAGCCGGGGAAATCCCCGACATTCAGGCTTTTGGTTTTGGGAGGGTTTTGGGTTTTTAAAAGTGTTTTTTGTCCAAACCTGGAAAGACGAAGGTGCTGCTAGACTGGCCGCTGTCGGCGTGAGGTGTAAAAAAGGGGGAAGGGGAAAAGGGGGGTTTGGAGGGTTTGGTGGTGCTGGGGTACTCGGGCGAGGTGGGGCTAAAAGGGAGGCTGATCCCTGATCATGCTCTGAGGAATGGGCAGCTGAGGAAGTTTGGGTGGTGGGGAGGAGGAGGGGCGGAGAAGAGGGTGTGACAGGGGTTGGAGGCCCGGCGGGGGTTTGGGCCCTTTTTGGCGAAGTGTTGCCTCCATTTAACTCATGCATTCCCCCTGCATGTGCTGGGGACATGTTGGTGGTGGTTAACCACCTAAAATTTCTTGCCTTACTTATGCGTTTAGGGCATAGGCGGCTATGAATCCTGGGTGAATCAGAGGCTTGGTCAAAGAAGGCCCGGGTTGAGGGTCGGATTTTTGCGGGATAAGCGGGGCAGGGTTTGCGCTGACCGTGGCGGGCGGAATTATCAGGGGGTTCTGGGGCCCGCCCTCCCCCTTTTTTGGGCGGAACCCGTAGACATCCCATCGTCTTCCTCCTTTTCAGTGATAAACGTCCCCCAGCAAATTTGCTAAAAAAGCCCCAGTTGGATCCGCAATTCGTCATCATCATTAAACACAGGGGTGCGGTGTTGACATTCTGTATCCGGGACTGCGGGCTACAAGAAGAGGGACTGCAAGGCGTTTGCCGCCCGCCCGGGGGTTTTGCCGATTACCAGTTTCCCTTTTCTCTCCTTGATGGTCAAAAAGGGGCGTCAGAGAGAGAAAATCATCCTTTTGGCCCTCTTGTTTTTAACATCCCCTTTGACCCCCCGCATTTGTCATCAAAGGGGTCTTCAGAAAATGGTTTTTCCCAGGGGGGGTACCGAGTTGACATTTGGGTGCTTCTTGTTGGACGGTGCGGGGTGATGCGATGGGGGAACTTTTTGTGGCCGTGATGGGGGGGCGAGGAGGTGGGGACTGCGGATGAGGTTGCTTTACATGAAGGACAGATTGGCGGCTGTTCGTTACTGAGTTCACGGGCCCTGACCCAGCGTGACAGGCCTGCGGTCTGAAAAGAGATCCATGGCTGGTTTTGTCCCCCAGCATGGAAGGAGCACTTCTCTCGTCCCTCTACCTCCATGTCCTACCCCTCTTTGCTCGCTTAACCTGATTTTCGCCCCATGTTCAAAAAAATAAAAAAAATTTGAGAAGGCTTGGAAGAGTTTTGGAAAGTCCTTATTAAAAGCGGCAATTTCACAGTATTCTCAAATCCTAAAAAATCAAAAAAAAATTTGGGGATTCAAATATAACTGAATGTAGATCTTCAACAAAGTGGCCTGCGCCAAAGTGAAAAAAAAACGATCGGGAAATGTATTGGAAAATAAAGGTATTTTTGGCCTAAAAATTACCTGTGGTGACATAAAATTGTGTATTCAAATTTAACTGAAAGTGTCTATAAACAAAGTTTGCCTGGTAAAAGTGAAAAAACACGTATCTAAAAATGTTTGGTTTTAATAAAAGGTTTTTTGGCCCCTATAATTCCCTGGGGTGACTAAAAATTATGGATTCAAATTTACGCAAAGTGATTCAAACAAAGCTGGCCTGCGCCAAAGTGAAAAAAAACACGTTCCGAAATGTATTGGAAAATTTACAAGGTTTTTTGGCACCTATCATTACCTGTGGTGACTATAAAATTGCTGTATTTAAATTTAACTGCAAAGTGCTTCAAAAAGCTGGCCTGCGAAAAAGTGAAAAAAACGTATCTAAAAAATGTATTGGGATAATCAAGGTTTTTTGGCACCTATCAATTCCCTGGGTGACTAAAAAAATTGCTGTATTAAAATTTTAAGTGAAAAGCTGCCTCAATGAACAAAGCTGTAGTGCGCCAAAGCCCAAAAACCGTTCTGTTATGTTTTGTTTTTTACAAAGTTTTTTGGCACCTTTAAATTTCACCTTTTGGTGCTATAAAATTGTGGATTCAAATTTTAAGTGCAAGGTGGATATATCAAAAAAGGGGGGAAGGGGGGCCAAAATTGAAAAGGGAACCCCTATCTAAAATGTTACGATAAAAAAAAGTGGAGTTTTGAAACCTAAAAAGGGGGGCCCTGCATTTACTAGAAAAGATGTGTTTATAATTTAAGGCTCCCCAAATCGGGAAATATTTAAAATAGAAAACTGTTAATAAAAGCTTTGCAGTGAAAATGTCACACTAAGTTTGGTGAATTTATCAGTTTTCTTTATAGAGCTTGTCGTTTTTCGCCGGGGGGGGCCCCCCCCCCCCGCTCCCCCCCCAAACCCGTGACTTTACGCGGTGATGTTCCCTTTAAAATTTTCCCTAACTACATAAATTCTTCCCAAATCTCTATCTAACTAATTGTAAGGTCACAGAAATGTAGAGGCTTCTCTGTGAAGAAATAAAAAATTTCGTGGTTTTTGGACACAAGCGGCGCACGTCTTCGGGTCTGAGACGCTGAGAGACACTGAGGCTGAACGGAAAAGCCTGTTCTTGTAAAAAGAGGGTTTTGATTTTTCCCGCCCAAACGCAACCATACACATCCCCGTCATGAGTCGACACACATCTCCCCTGCTCTTTCTGAAGCTGATTTGTGGCCCCCAAAAAGAAGGAAGTGCCGAAAATAGGCGATCTTAAAAGTGATCGCGATTTTTTTAAATTTAATTATCGCATGATCTGGAAAAAATTTGTTTTAAATAAAAACTGTGCCCTTTTTAACTTTGTCGATAATAATCGCTCAACACTAAAATTTTTAACATCTCTGTGATTTTCACCCTTTTTGGTTCGGGTGCAGGATTCTGTATCCTTTTTGGGGGTTTCACTGTAGCCCACCAGGACTCCTTCCCCTTTGCTGAGCTTCCCTTTTGTACGCTTTTCTCTAGGAATGCACAAATGCTTTTTCCCCAAAAATTTCTTATGTGTTTTTAATTCGGGGGTTCTTTTTGTTCCATTGTCATATGGATTTTCTTTGTGCTTTCCCCGGTAATCGTTTTTAAGTAGCAAGCAGTCTTTTTTGGTTTCCCCAATATGTCGTTGGTGTCAGCATCAAAAAGCATACTTCTTCCACTTTCAGAAAGAGTTCGATTTTTCCTCTCTGCAAAAACCTTTTGTTCTGGGTGGTATGGTATGGGAGTCTGGAACAGATTCATTTTTTTTTAATTTTGGTTGTGTTTTCCATTGTGTATTTTCCTTTTTCAGCATCAAAGTTTTGGGATTCTTCCAAATTTGTTGGTTTCTTAGCTAGGTTCTCTTCTAGTTTCTCTGCAAAATTCATTTTGCTGTGAAGAAAAATATACAAAATTTTTTATTGGGGGTAATGATCAATAAATGTGAGGAAAAATTTCTTCTTTTCCCGGTGTTTGAGTTCTTTGGGGCCCACACATCTGTATGAATCAAAGTCCCGTGGGGTGTGCTGAAAATAGTGGTGCTGTGTTGGAAATGATTTCTTGTATTTTTCCTTTTGGCAGCTATTACACTTCATTTTTTTATGTTGGTCAATTGTAACGCCGTTGCAAACCTTCCCGAACTGTTTTCTTATGCTTCTGGGTCTTATGTCCCAAAACGTCGTGCCACACATGGATGCAATTTCATGTTTGTTTGGGGCGTTTTAAAAAGCCCCCTGGTATTTTAATGGTTTTCAAACCATCTTTGTATTTCCTTTTGCAAGAGTATGACCCTCTTTGTGATGATGGGTGCTGTCATAACTATAACAAGTTGTTTCAAGCTGGAACATAGAGCAATCCTTTCTTGGATTTTCTGGTTTCTGTTGGAGAGACTTGGCAGTGGAGGGGAGCCATCTCCTATTCCTTTTTGAAGTTATATAAGACCCTGGGCTAAGATGACTTTTTTGATTTTGCTTTGGTCCCGGTTAGAAAAAGAAAATTTTGTTTTTGTCATGTGGGGTTGGGGCCCCCGGGGTCTATGCCCATACATGTTTGTGATCTGCCGTACTTGTATTAAAAAGCTATTCAGCACACACAGGTCCTTTTCTTTTTAATAGCACTTTTGGCTTTTGATTGTTCATTTTCCTTTTAAGTGATTCTTTTTTGCTTTCCAGACTCTGCAATTTGCCTTTATGTGACCAGTTTTCCCGAATTTCAAAAGCTTAGGTGTTTCTTTACATGACTCTTTTGGTCTTTTTTTAATGCAGATTCTGTGGTGGACACTCGGGGGTTGTACTCTCGTTTTTCTCTTGTATTTTATCCCCCAGCTTTTCCTTTTTACATACTCTAAAAGTGAGCTCATCATTGGCCGTGCATCTAGTGCGGGACCAGGTGTCATAGCTTTCTGGGAGACCGCGGTAACAGGCAGAACATGGAAAATTTTTATGTCTTCTCCCATTCCCCGCAGACGCTCCCCTATTTTGGGGTGTCTCTGTTTTTAGTCTGATATTTGGCCCTTTTCTTAATTGGACTGTACAGTTTCTCATTAGATGAAGCTTATTTCTTTGGGTTTGTTCTTTTATGCACTTTCCGTAGTTTCCCACATGTCCCCTTTTGGTTAATTTGATATGTGTACAAAATTTTCTCATCATAGTGGGGGATAGTGCTCTGTGCTTTCTGATCCTTCCTATCCCTTTCCCCGTGGGGTCAGGCTTGGGCTTGTGTATAAAATTTCCATGTAACCCTTTCTTATTAGAAGATCTTTCCCTTTAATTTCCCGAATTTTGGGAGTTCTTTTTTCAGGTTGGGATGAGAATTTCCGGATTGGTGTAGAGCCATCTTATCTTTTTTTTTGTTTTCGTTCACCCCTTTGTTTGTTTTTGGGATATGGAAAACTTGGGTTTTCTGGGGCCATAAAAAACCCGGTTAGAGCAGATTTTTCCCGATATTTTCCCCTAGTGGAAAAAGCAAAAGGAAATTTATCTGAAAAGAAAAAGCTAAACCCTTTTAGCATACAGGAGACCATTTGACTATCAGTCTATGCAGTAAGCAAGTTGAGCTGTCTCTTCCTTCCAGAGTTTTTTTTTTTTTAAAGCCCAACTTTTTTCAACAAGACAATATCTCTAGACAAAGGTTCACACATGCAATACATACAGAAGTGGTTGTTGCACACAGTAATAAGTATTATTCCAACACAATCCTATTGCAAATTTATGGGCAAAGCTGAAAAGGCAGGTGCGAGCAAGGGACCTACAAACATGGCTCAGTTACACCAGTTCTGTCAGGAGGAATGAGCTAAAATTCCTACCAACTATTGTGAGAAGCTTGCGGAAGGATATCCAAAACATTTGACCCAAGTATGGAAATTTTTGACTTAGCAGAAAGTAATAAAAACACAATAAAAATTCTCTCTCTCTCATTATTCTCGCAAATAATTGACCTAAAACAGGTAAGGTTTATTCTGACAACATGTCAGATAGTGAGAAAAACACACATATGTGTCTTTTTATATAGTGTATGTAGACTTCTGGTTTCAACTGTATATATAAGGGCTCTAAGGGGAAAAATTCGCTTGAAATAGGCAGCCTGTGGTGACACTGGTTGCCATAGCAGGGAACAGTGCTGGACTGCATAGAGTTGCGTAACATTTGGCAGTCCAGTCTCATAAGTCATGCTGCAGATTCATGTTTAAACACCTTATGTGTTGGATGTTACCCTTAGTTTATACTTTTCAGAAGCTTGATTTATTGTCTAATAGTCAAGCAATTTTTTTTCAAAAACTTTGGAAATGTTGTTTACGTAACTTTGTCCTTGTGGCGACAAATCATATAACAAAATTCATCTTTGTTAATGTTCATAGGACATTGTTATATGACATGCCATCTGGAAATTTCTTGTTTTCCCTTAGTACTTAGACTATAAAGAAGTCACATTTTCCATCTTTTGTTGTGAAATATAAATGCTCAATTTTGCATGTGTGTTTAGTTTTTGGAAACTTTTGTGAAGCCTAGTTTAACAGGCTAACTGATGTAATATGGAGAATAAAAAGGATGGTAGTAACTAGAAATAACAACATCCATTACTATACAAGATCATAATGAAACTAGGCAGATTCTAAGAAACATGAACTTAATTTACTACAGCACAATTATATATTTTAAGACACTTGACATCCATGCACATCTGCACATCACCGTCTACCTCCTCATGCACACTTTACATGTAAGAGGAGAAAATTTAAAGGTTATGTCCACTTATGCAGCTAACCACATCTTCCACTAGAAGTTTAAAAGTAACTGCAGCAAATTCAGATGGAAAAGCAGGTTGTTCAAGTTAAAAAGGCAATGGTACAATGCTGAAAACCTTACCTGAAATTTGTTGGCTTAACCCCCTATAGAGCTAGACCAAGCCAGACCAAGCTTCTGGCATGGACCACCTCTACACCTGGGTTCAACTGCTGGAACAGAACAGAGCTAGCACCCTATGTAACATTACTACCCATTTTGCTCATAGTGCACTTATGCTTATAGGTGACTTATCAGCATGTGTACTTACTACCCCCTGATGGCATCATCAGCAGTGACATCCACAAAGCAATGGATTTGGCCCCTGAGACCTCACTTTTTCAGTGTTATCACCCATTATGGGGGTTAATAAGGATGTACCACTCCCCTGCACGAGCCACTTCTTCTTAAAGGGTTGTCCCCACCATGCACTTTGAAGGCATATTGATAGGATACGCCATCACTGTCTGATAACTGCAGGTTAATCCTTTGGGACCTGCAACTATCTGAAAAACAGCATGACTCTCAGTTCTGTTCTAAGAGAGTTCCAAGTACAGAGGAACACAGCGCTGTCTTTTCTGAGCTGGCATTTTGAGGTGCCCATTCCCGAATAAGGTGTGGGTCTTAGAGGTGGGACCCACACCTATTAGACTTTGATTAAATATCCTATTGATATTCCACCAAGGTGCATGGTGGAAACGCCCTTTAAAGGAGCAGCTGCCTGGCAGTCACAGGTCACAGTGCTCAATTTTATTAAAATACTGAAAAAATTTATTAATGCTAAAACCCATTGTTGTATATCTGTCTGTCACATCACCAGCTGGGATGTCCTTTATTGGGGGCACATCAAAAGCAGAGATTTCAGTGTCCCAGTATAACAATGCTTAGGGAGTTTCCCTTAAAAGGGCTTTACCACCATAGAAAATGATGGCATATCGCCAGGCTATGCCATCACTGTCTAATAGGTGTGGGTCCCAACTCGGAATCCTGTAAGGGATGCCATAATCTGTCCCTGGTTGCCTGCTATGACACGCCTAGAAAGAAGCATCGACCGCTCCTGTCAGAAGGGGGAAAACCTCGTACTGAATCCGCTTCCTAAATATACCAAGTAGAATGGGTGGACAATCAGACCAGACAGAAGATAAACGGAAGACAAACAGGGAGCAGAAAAAAACAGACAACAAATCGAGAAGAGTCAGATGGGCTGGGGTCAAACCAGAAGTATGCACAGTACCGAAGGACAAGACAATAGAGTAACCAGGGAGACAAGCCAAAATCCAGAGAACCAGCGAAACACAGCAGAAAAAAAAAAACAACAGCTAGGACACAAGAAGCATTCACCAGCAGGGCCAGACTGACAGGAAGAGGTTTAAATACCCTACCCCAGCCAGGGATTGGCTCAAGTGCTTAATCCATCAAGCACCAAACCTGAACCCTAGGTCCTGGACCGGGCTTCAGAGGAAATTCTTTGTGAAATTCTTTCACTAACCGATCGGCATGGATCGATGAGGCAGGCTCCCATGTGCGCTCCTGCCATACCCTCTTCAATGAACAAGGTATTGAAGCGCATTTCTGAGTCTTTGGGAATCCAATGTATGCTCCACTTTTAACTGTAGATCCCCCTCTATCTGAATAAGAGGGGGAGATTCCTTACATGGACAGACAGGCTGTACGTACTTTTTAAGCAGCGATTTGTGGAGGACATTATAGATCCGGAAAGTCAATGGGAGACGAACTTACGAGAGGGAGCCTTAACCCCTTCCTGACAGACGGTCATAATAATATGGCTCTAAAATGTTTTCCTCCTTGCCTTTTTAAAGCCATAACTTTTTTTTATTTTTTCACCTACATAGACATATGAGGGCTTTTATTTTGTGGGACAAATTACTTTCTAATGGTGTTATTCATATTACCATAGCATATACTGGGAAAGTGCAAAAAAATTCTAAGTGGGGCAAAATGTGAAAAACGTACTTGCGCCATGTTTGCGGGAGTTTACTTTAATAAACCACAAGGGGCCGTAGTGGACGGTCGATATGTCTCACCGAGATGTCTGGTCTCGGTGTGGTAAAAAGCCATATAGTACTGGTGTCAGCGGCAGTGGGCCACTGACACACATTTCATATACGTTTCGTATAACTGCTATGCAGTTAATCGGGTAGGCTTTTTACTGGAGTAGCCAAAAGAGCGGGGTGGGTTGGCTACTCCCATGTCCCGGGCGCGGCCGTGGTTTTGTTTCAGAGGTATATCATCCTGGCACGTCTGGGGAGCAAGGGGTGTGTCTGGGCAGAAGGAGTCTGACAGTGTTTAGAGTCAGACAGAGTGTCTACAGCAGGCGTCTGCAAATCCCTTGAGGGCGGATCCCGCTGAAAGAACCAGAGGGCTGTGAGTTTACAAAGGACAGTGTGTGTTTTGTATTGTGCTGAAGGCCAGCTACGTTGTTTTTTTCCTTTTGTTTGTACCTTTCTGGCAATAAACGCCATTCTAAAGGAAGTCGCAGACTGTGTTTCTCTGTACCACCTTTGAGCTGATTCCCTACAATGCCTAACATGTAGGGTTTCCATTATGTTTTGGTACCATAAAAAAATTCCAAACATTTTCTATTTTTGAAATTTGCGCCACGGCGCCGTTTTGTACGACCAATAACTTTTTTGTACTAACACCTATGGACATCAATGAGGGTGCATTTTTTGCGGGCTGAAGTGTACTTTTTAATGCTAGCAGTTTGGAATGCATGCAACTTTTTTGATCACTTTTATTCCAATTTTTAGGGGACGTGAAATGACCAAAAAACTCGCAATTTTATCGTTTGGAATGTTTTTTCTTCTAGGGTGGTCAGAATACGGGATAAATGATGTTATATTTTAATAGATCGGACTTTTTTGGACACGGCGATACCAAAGATGTTTAACTTTTTATTATTTTATTTTTTTTATTTGTAAAATGGCAAAAGGGAGGTGAGTAGAACTTTTAATACTTTTTCTATTTTTTTAAAACATTAAACACTTCAAACATTTTTATTTTTATTTTTTTACTTTAACTTTGAGTCCCCCTAAGGCGCTTCACCTCTAGGGGGCGCGATCATTTATACAGCCTAATGCATTGTATTTACAAAGCATTAGAGTGTACAAAGATGGCGACGATGGAAGCCTTCACAAGGCTTCCAGCTGCCATGTTCAGCAATCGGGAGCCTGCGTTTTCGCCACGGGTGTCCCAATCGCAATGAAGAACGGTGTGCGGCACCATTTCTCATTAATTTAGACGCCATGGTCATCTTTGCCATGGCATCTAAAGAGTTAAGCAGTGCAATCTCGCTAAAAAGCCATCCATACGTCCTATGTCGGTAAGGGGTTAAGTCTCATATTTTTGGTGGCAAGCCAAACTTTATCCCCTATAGTAAACCCAGGCCCTGATTATCAGCACAATAACACCTGAGGTGCTGTTCCAGAGTCTGATTTAACCATTCAGTCTGACCATTAGACTTTGGATGGAAAGCCGAGGAAAATGGTAACTGAATTCTGAGTTTCATACAAAAAGTTCTCTAACACTTAGCTACAAACTGTGCTCCCTGTCAGAAACAATATTTTCAGGAATCCCGTGAAGACACACTATGTGATCAATAAAGAGTTCTGACAAAATTTTAGCTCGGAAGTTGAGACAAGGGCACAAAATGACACATCTTACTAAAACAGTCAACAAATACCCAAATTATAGTCTTTCCCTCGGCGAGGGGTAAATGTGTGATAAAATTCATGGACAAATGTGAACAGGGTCTTTGAGGAATGGGTAAAGGAAGAAGTTCCCCCATAGGACAAACATGAGAGGCCTTACTTCGAGCACACGTCTCACAGGCGGACACGTAGGCGGAGATATCACGGATCATGGATGGCCACCAGTAAGAACGGCAACTAGACTCTTAGGGCGACATGTATGAAGGAAGGCGCGTCGAAGTGAATAGTAGAGATTCATTCTCAGTGTATAGTGCACCTGATGTATGAAAGTGTTTTTTGTGCGTTCATAAATGGTGTGTAAAGTTCGCCCTCCTGTGTTTGGCGCTTTAAGGAACTTGGTGATTAGTAAGTGCCTAACATGTATGAAGGCTATAATGGGCTGGAAAAAAGAGAAAAAGTTATTAAAAATGCATGTCATAATGAAAATGGGTAGATCCTGTTTGGAGGCCCACAGGTCCAGAAAAACCTGTGCGGCTCTTGCCGTATGTGGAATAAAGGATGAGAGCAGAAAAATTTAATTTCAAATTTAATGTATAAAAATTTAAAAATTTTAAAAATTGAAAACTAATCGGGGGTTATTTAATGAAAAATTAGTTTAACCCCAAAATTTTTAAATTTTAATTTTATGGAATTTTTCTTATTTTGGGGAATTAAATTTTTATATAAATTTTTATTTGATCACCTTTTTCTTTAAATTTTAAAATATTAAAATTTTGATACGTTTGATTTATTAAATTATTTTTATATGGGTAATTTGAGAAATTTGGCCTTTTTGCCCCTTACAGCAAATCTGGCTTACTTTGATCCTCAGGTTAGGCAGACCACATTAAAATTGGGGTCCCCCTTTTTGGAGCAGAAAGGGCCCCTGTTTTCCCAAAACCCACATTCATAATGGTCTAATATTACAATGGGTGCGACACACCTCCAAACTCCCCAGAAAACCCCTCCAGAGACCCCTTCATGTTAGGGCATTCGAAAGTGTCGAGTCTTAAAAACAATCCCTAAACCATAGTTAGGGCATTAAACATCATAGCTGGCTCAGTTAGGTGCATTGTACACCAGAAAAAAGGTGAAAAACCCTTTCATACATGTCGCCCTTAGTTCCCGCAATACCTGGGTTCCCGTAAAGAACCAAATTGTGCAGCTCACAATCAAAATCTAAATTATACTGGTACAAACAACTTCCCACTGGGCATTGAAATTTTCTTAATTTCATGGAGGCGGGGGAGACGCTGATAAAACCCATCCCTTTAGTAAAGGGTTTTGGGGGAAAACTTGGAAGACTAAGTGGCACAGAAGCTTCGAGACAGAGCATCGGCTTTGACATTTTTTGGAGCCAGGTCTGTAGATAACAATATAGTCAAAAAAACAAACGGAGCCCACCTAGCCTGTCTGGGATTGATTCTTGGTGGTTGGTAAGTCAGTTCTTGGGTCCATGGGTGGGTTATTTTATGTCTAGCCCCCTCCAGAAAACTTGATGGCGAGTAGTTCCCGATTCCCCACGTCATAATTACTCTCAGTGAGGAAATTTTGGTGAGAAAAAAGAAACGGGGTAAAAGGTTAGTTGAGGGTGGCCCTTGCGAAGAACTGCACCAATCCTACTCGGAAGCATCCACTTAAACAAAAAAGGGGCCAAAAAAGGGTTTGGGTTGAGCCAAATGGGGGTTTCAGTAAAGCCCCCTTTTCAATGTTTTAAAAGGCCGAACAGCTTCAGGTTCCCTTTCAGCAGATTCGCCCCCTTTTTAGTAGATTGTAAAAGGGTTTGGTTAGGGGGAAAAAAAAACGGAAAAATTTTGTAATTGGCGAACCCAAAAACCTTGGGGGCCTTCAGGGACTTGGGGCCGTCCAAACCCCACAAAAACCCCGAATCTTGAAGGGCCATAGGGAAAGGCATGGGGAAAAAATATAGCCCAGGAAAGTAATTTTGGGCCCCCAAAGAAATTTTTCCAGTTTGCATATGGGGGAAATTCCTCTAAGAATCTGAGGACAGTGTGCACATGTTCACATGGGAAGCAGTCAGGGGAAATCCCAAATATCACAAAAAACAATGCAC
Source organism: Phyllomedusa bahiana (assembly GCA_025379985.1). Lineage (NCBI taxonomy): Eukaryota > Metazoa > Chordata > Amphibia > Anura > Hylidae > Phyllomedusa > Phyllomedusa bahiana. Next base: position 20,696 of record JAODAL010000799.1, on the reverse strand, counting down.
AGTGCCCTTTGGGGTTTTTTAAAAAGATGTCATTTCAAAGTTCTGAAAAACCCAGGTGCTTATTAACCAAAAGGCATATTAAATACTCTATTTCCCCATACAGTAAAAAGGCAGTTTTCCCCTATCCCCCTTATGGATGTAAATTTAAAAATTTAGGCCCCTTAGTCAAATTGGAAAAACCGGGTTGCCCCAAATATTGTTTCAGACCGGGATCGGGGAGTTTTTAACGTAATTTTTTTCAATTCCCCCAAAAGTCTAGCAAGGCTTTAGCCTCATCCTTTTTCTTAATAAGAAGAAGCCCGCCCCCAGGGGGAGTGAGGGGGGTATGCCCTTTCAGAGACTATCCTTCAAATATCCTTTAAAACCTCCCTCTCAGGTGCAACAGATTTAAATGGACCCCAAGGAAACTTACGTTCAAAGTAACTCGTAGACATAAGGCCTTGAGGGGGGAAAACATTTAAGAAAATACATCCGAAAAAACTTGGATAAAGTCAGGTACGGGGCGTTATGAGGAAACAGAGGTCAAGGAAAAGTTTTAAAAATGATCAAGAACTTCGGGCTCCATTTAAATATCAGTTTTTTCCCCGTTGTTACAGGGTTTTTGAGCTGCAATTGGAAACCAAAAAAAAAGTATCGGCGGTTAGGTTTCAATACAAAAAAGAAAAATTAAATTCAGAATGTAATCCCCCACTTTTTAAATTTTAAACCCAAAGGGGTTTGAAAATAGTCCCTTTACAGAAGAAGTATTTCATAGACAGGTGCAAAACTGCCCCCCCCAGCTGTTGAAAAATAAACTCCCTCAGCATTTGTATAAATCATAAAAGTGGGGATGATGGGGGTTGTGTTTCCAAAGTGGAGGGCCCGCGTTTGACACCTGTTCTATGCAAACCCCATTAACGGGGGTCCCAAAGCGCAATGGAATATCCCAAAAAACGCAACACTGCTTTCAGGAAAATTTGTGTAGAGCGCAGTTGAAAAAAAAAAAACCGAAAGATGGTTGTTTACATATACGACAGGGAAAATTATTTTTGAAAATTTTGGGAAATACCTGATGCCTTTGTTTTCCTTCCCCCGAGTCACCATGCTGGGTTTTCCTGAATCCAGTGCAGAAAAAATACGTTATACTTGGTGTCTTGTTTTAACCTATATGGGAAGGAAGGGGGCTTCCTTTTGGGGGTTTTGTTCCCGCCCATCTCACGGCTGTCATAAGAAGGGGAGCTTGCAGGTTGGGGGTTTTTTTATTTTTTCCTCTGAATTTTGGAGGTCGGTTTACCGGGTGGGGGGCCTGTTGGTCGTTTTAGGGGGTAAAAAATTGCATAGGGCTGCTGATTTTGGATACGTTGAAAATGTGGGCAGTTAACATCTTTTTTGACAAAATTGTGAAAACCCAGGGTCTAAAAATTTTTTCATGTTGATAGATGCTAAATGCTTTCTTTAGGGATTTCCCTGTGTTTGCCCTTTTTGCGAATGGCCCCTGGCGGGGTCTGTTTGTCAGGGATAATTACATGTGTGCCCCCCTGCCCGTGGACCCAGGTTTGCATAGTTTTTTTTTAGAAAAGTTTTTGTGTGCAGAAAAATATGTTTTACTTTGGGGTACATTTATTTAACTAATTTGGGGGAAAGGGAAGGGTGCTTCCATTTTGGGTTTTTTGTCCCCCCCCACTCCCACGGCGGGGATAAAAAGGGGAGCTTTCAGGTTGGGTGTTTTTTTTTTTTTTTTCCTCTAAATAATGGGGTAAATTGACCCGGTGGGGGGGCCCGATTGGTCGATTGAGATAAGATGCTAGGATGCCCCGATTTTTAGTCCGTTGAAAGTGTGGGCGCTTAAAACATCTTTTGATCAAAAAATGTGAACCGAGAGTCTCAAAGTTTTTTTTTTTTATGATGAAGCATAAATGCTTTTTTAGGGATTTCCCCCGTGTGTATTTTCCCTTTAAAAAGATGATCAAGACATTGGGCTCCCTTTCAAATATCAGATTTTTCCCAGTTGATTTTAGGGTTTGTGATCTGCAAATTTGGTTAACCAAAAAAAAAGTATGGCGGGTTTGGGTTTTCAAGTACAAAAAAAAAATTAATTTTAGAAGTAAACCCCTACTTTTAATTTTAACCCGGGAGTATAGAATTAATAGTACCCTTTACAGAAGAAAGTACTTTTCATAGCCAGGGGTCAAATGCCGGGGCCTCGCGTTAAAAACTACAACTCCCATCATGCATTTGTATAATCTATAACAGTGGGCATGATGGGAGTTGTAGTTTCCCAACAGCTGGAGGGCCAGCAGTTTGACACCCCTGTTCTATAGCAACCACATTAACAGGGGTCCCAAGAGACAGCAATGGAATATCCAAAACACTAGCAACACGTGCTTTCAGGAAATTCGCTGTAGTGCCGCAGTTGACAAATACATTACCAGAAAGACTGGTTGTTACACAAAATACAGACAGGCAAAATTAGTTTTTGAGACATACTGGGAAATACCTGACTGCCTTTGTTACCTTCCCCTGAGTCACCTATGCACTGGAGTTTTCCTGAAACCGGGCGCTTGGAGCATTTTCGGATAAGGTGACCCGCTGCTCCGCAGTAAAAACAGAGTCCCTTGTTTCTTCTGAAGGCTTTGCGGTCTCTTACAGACATAGTAGATCCCAGCTGCATCAGTTCCTGATCAATCTCTTAACACCTTGTTGTATACGAAGGGGGTAGTAGGTACCTCATGCTGTTCTCTTTGGCGTTCACGGAGATGACAGTAAAGCCGAATAGTCAGGGCCATAAACTGTTCCAGGCTCTTGGGTTGCAGATAACCAATCAACAGAAAATAATTTCACTACCATGGTAAAACCCCTTTTATGGTTACAAACCCACAGAGTGGCACAATGAACTTGGTTCTTCATAGACAAAAATCATCAAGGCATATATTTTATCCAAAAGATTTATATATACTTTTTCAAAGCTTATAACAACAACTTTTACAGAAAAAAAGGAGTATTTTCATTCCGAGACGTCGCAAGGAGGACTGCGCATCAGCTCTGTTGTGAGTTCCTACCTGAGGACTTGTTCTTTGAGAGTGGTTCTGAACCAGGAAAGAAGGACTATGTATGATGATGTACCTCCAGGTTTTTATGCCTATCTAAAGCTGTAAAAGTTGTTGTTATAAGCTTTGAAAAAGTATATATAAATCTTTTGGATAAAATATATGCCTTGATGATTTTGTCTATGAAGAATGGTTAATAAAGGGTTTATTGAGAGAGTACCTTGAACCAATGCAGTGCATTGGACTGAGCAGCACATATATGTGAATACAATGAGCTTGGTGGTTGCAGGTCACACTTAATAGTGAAAATAGTCATAATAGTCATTGTCTAACGGGGCCAGGAGACTATGCAATACTCCACAGGTCTGCCTAGAGTCAGGCTGCACGCTTTTGTCCATACTACAATGTGCTGTTTGTTTTTAGGTGGTTATTCAACATATATATTCTTGCCGTGTATAGATCATGATTTAAAATTCACAGCACATTTAATTTGCACTTCAATTTTTTGTTTCCGTTTTATTCATCTCCACCATAGAGCCATAACTTTTTAATTTTTCTGTATGAGTGTTTGCTTTTTGCAAGATGGCTTGATTTTTATTTAATTTTATTGTTTAATACACCATATGATGTTTAGGGGATCCCCAAAAATTTCTTTGTGGGATGAAATTAGAAAAAAATTAAATGGTGCAGTTTTCTTTTTTGATGGGAGGAGGGGCGTTTTTTACAGAGTCCATGGTTTAAAATAACAGGTATTTTAACTTCATTCCCTGGGTCAGTATGATTCTAATGATACCAAATTTACACACTGTAGTTTTAGTCTTTTTACCACTTTTAAAAAATTATAAAACGTCTCTCCTTATGTCCTGTCAGCAGCACAACCAACAGGGTATTTCTGGTAGAACAGATGGAACGTTTTATCAAGATAGAGATGTCCTAAGCAACTAGGTGCTGACCCTTTAACTAGATGGAAGACTAGCATGCATGGGTTTTGCCTGTTCTGTTTGGTGGTTTCTTTTCACTTCTTGGATAGCTCTAGGGAAGTGAACTATGTGCTGCTTAATTCCTTAGTTAGCTTCTCAGTGTATGAAACTGCTACTAGCAGTTAGCTATTATCTGCTATAGCTTGTTTGTAGTAATGCACCTTCTCTAGGTAGCCAAGTTAATGAACTACAGGATCTTCCAGTGGAATTGAAATGTGAGTATTATAGTTTACATAGCGCAAGTGCTGACACTAGTTGCCCATGCAGACTAAATTGGTAAAAAGATTCCCTCTCCTTCAAGACAACATTCTTAATCACCAAAAGAGTCACTGAGCTACAAGCCCTATTTTGACAGAACCACACATCTTGTTTCTGCCAAATCAGGTAAGACACCTGTTATCCTGTGTTCCTTACTCAAGATGACATAAACCAGGTAATGTCCATACAAATGTGTACCATGAGTTCTCCTCTAGGGTAGAGTCCGGGGTGTACTTTCTTTACATTCCTGATGTTTAAGCCTTTCTCTGGACAAGACTAGGCAGTTTAGGAAGACAAAGAATATCTATCCTTGGCCTATTTTAAGGGAAGAATAAAAGGTTGAATACCTTTAAACTCCTAATAAGTAGTGAGTTAGCCTTCATCTTCCAAAAAAGGGATTCCCAATCCTTTGTCAAGTTCATTCTATTTGTCAGAATTTATAACCTGAGGTGAAAGTTCTAATTTCTAAATCAATTTGTAGAGTGGCTCATGGAGCTGACACTTGATCCTGGTCAACTATCATAGATTGATCTTTTGGATACCAGAATGGATGGCCATTAGGTGGTCTGTTTTGAACTCCAACAAGCATAAGGAGGTTACTCCTTGCTAAATTGCTGTTGATTGTGCTGCTGATAGGACGTAAGGGAAGCGTAGATTTCTAGCGAAAATCTGTTTTCCCTTAATCGTAACAGGAGCACAAGTATCCCACCTTAGTCTAGGCCCTTATTTCTTCCATAATAAACACACTGCATGCTAATATTTCAGCTATTTAAAGGGCCAGCACTTAATTAGGACATTTCTGTCCTACCAGTTCATAGGGGCAGAAGTACCCAGTTAGGTATACCCTGTTACGTTTTCTTCATATTCTTTGCATCACCATTTTCTGAGATCAATAACGGGCAAGGTCTAGTTTTTGTTTGTACCAGCTTAGAGTATATGTGACTTTTGATAATTTTTTCCCATTTTTTCTGAAAGGCTAGATGACCAAGAAAACTGCAATTCACACTAAATAAACCACATAATATTGTATTGGAACATTTGTGGACTCAGAAATATCAGTTATGTTAATTTTTTGTATTTTTTATTTATATTTTTGCAAAACTTTTTTTTTTTTACTGTAATTTTAGCCCCGTTAAGGGACTTGATCACGTAATCTTTTGGTCGCTCATACTATATACTGCATAAGCAGGGTGAAATAGCACAGTCATGGCAGAAGTGGGGCCCCGGGTTCCATGGTAACAAAATTGCACTCTACAATTGCATCACGGAGGGGGGTACACAGGTGGCAGAAGGGGTTGCAGCACGTTTTCTAACAGCTCAGATGTTGGAGTTGCACCAACTCTGGCAATTAGGTCATCAAAACGCCAGAACTGAAATTATCTTCAATCCTAGCCGCTGACCACAGGTGCTGGCTGTGACTAACAGCTGGCAACCTTCAGGTATGGAGTGGACTCAGTATGTGAATCCAATCAAAGCAATGTCAACTTTGCTATGATATACAAGTATGTAATGATACATTTAGACCTCATCTATCAAAACTGTCATTAATCACAAACAGTAAGCCTGTTTTTATTGACCATAGCAACTAATCAGAGCTCAGCTTTAATTTCTGGAAAATAAAAGTTATGCCGTAATTAAATGCTATCTGAGCTTCAGTTTTCAGTATTGTCCAGCAGTAAGACTGTTTTTGTTGTCCACAGCAATAAGGACAGTCTTACTAGTAGACATTTTTGAGAACAGAGGCCCTTTGTGTTTTAATTGAGATCATATTCATGCCCTTACGGTTTGTTTTTCAAATTAGTTCAGTTTTTGTCCATTTCTGTGATAAACTGTAAGACCTTGTTCACGCGGCTGATTTGGGGACGGATTTCAGCCGTATTGCGCGCCTTATTGCGCTCCAATACAGCTGAAATCCGTCCCAGGCATTACGTTAATCCACAGTTCTCATAGAGAACTATGGATTCCGCATCCCGGCGGGATATGCGCCTGTGGATAATGGATGTCTATGGGGCCGGCGAGCTGCCAGCCCCCCCTGTCCCGCCCCCGCTGCACGGCACGCGCCGTAATTGCGGGGCGAAGTCCGTCCCGCAATTACGGCGTGAATAAGCCGTGTGAACTTAGCCTAATAAGAGGGGCGTAAATGTGCCCAGTTCAGTTTTGTGTTAATGGACAAGAGGAAATGCATACTGTTAATTAGTGAAGTGAAAGAGTCAAAGAAAAAATCAAGAAGTACAAGTTTTTTAAACACTATGAGGTGCTGGAGATGAATGGAAACTTTAAAGGGATTTTGCCACAAAGTAAAATTGACGTAGGAAGGTTACAAATTAAATAATAAAAAATGTCACCATCCATCATTATTAAAAATTCTGTACCATTTTTGTTTTAGCTGCTACCTTAGTGATCCATAGTGTACAGCTGGTCTCCAGGGGATACAACCAATGAAAAGAACTCCTCAGTCCTGGCCACACAAGCTCAGACATCACCTCTCCTTTCAGGTAGCTACTGTCAGTCTCTTCCTTGCTTAGTAATCACACACTAACTCACTGCTGAGTGTTCAACCCAAGGTGCTGTCATTCTACTCCTGTCCTCTGTTCTTCTTAGTAATTAGTGGAAATTAAAAAAAGAAACCTCAATCAGGTATGTGCATTGAGACAAACAAAGTCTATATGTTTGGCTCCTACAGGGATTTTAATCTAGGACCCCTATGTTGGAGGGCATAAGCTCTAACCACTCAGCTACATTGTAGCTACTCACTGCTCTTTACATAAACAGCCCTTTGTTTGACTAGAATGAGCACACTGTGAGGAAAGGCATGGTGATGTCAGCCTGCTGGGTCACATGATATGCAGTTCAAACAAATCACACATGCCACCTTTTGAGCACACTGAAAGCTGAAGCTGGATAAAGCAGGTATGAAATGACTTTGTAGCAAAGCCCCTTTAAGTTACTTCTCCTATTAAAGAAACCAGTACTATTATCTATTTTGTCTATGATAAATTCTTTGATGTCTTAAATTATGTCCATACTACGAATGGCCATAGCAGATGAGTCCAAACAATGAAACACCTGCGACATAGCTACCAAAATGTAACTCATAGCAGTGTCCAAAGCATTCTTTCAAATTCAAAACACTTTGTTGAACAGAAATTAGAAATAGTACAAGAACAGATTTTTCTAATTTGCAAAATGTTATAAAACCCTGAGCATATGAGTTTTTGTATATAGGCTTTAGAAGTCCATATTAAAAAGAAAATTAATAAAAAGACATTGTTATTCCAATAAACAATAAGATTAAGAAAAACAAAGGAAAAAACAAAACAGAAAGGGAAGGAAGAGGGTAAAAAAACGAAGACTAAGAAGGGGAAAGGAAATGCCTCAACACAAAAGGACATCGGAGATAGGAGGGTAGGGTGTGTTTTTGTGGGGAATCTAGGAGACACATTTGTTCAAAAGACGTGAGGGATCTTTGAAAATTTGTGGAACGTTTGAAAGAATTGAAAAAACATTGTAATTGGATATATTGGAAAGGGAAGGAAGCAGATGAGGTCATTTCAGCTGGAACACAGTGGAAAGGGGAAAGGTTAGACCCAAATAAAATCTTTTTCAAGCAGACTGGGTTTGATTTGGAGTTGACTAGAAAAGGGTGCTACCCAAGGCCCAGGGAAAAATCAGTTATGGTTGTTAAAAGACCAACCCTCTATAAGATTAACATGTGTTTTAAAGGATACAATTTTGGCCAGTGTATGCCGAGTTGAAAATAAAGTGGGGGTATTTAAAATAAAGAGATCAGGGGAGAGAGGCTAAAGACAACAGCAGATATCCTGAGCCAGCCGAGTCCATAATTTAGTATCATCCCAACACACCATGTCCAAGACCCTGGAGTAAGCCACTGCTAAAAAATATTTCTTGTAGTCTGGTACATTCAAGTCTCCCATGCTTTTGTGCCTTGTAAGAATTGTATAGGAAATTTTGGGGCAACCCGCAATCCAGATAAAGGTTGTAAAGATTTCTTGAATGTGCTTCCAGAAGGAGTTAGGGAAGTATAAAGGGATAGTTTGGAGCAAATATAAAATGCGGGATAAGATAGTCATCTTAAAGATGTTGACCTATCCAGACCAAGAGAATTTCCTTTTAATCCAAACATCTAGATCTAGAGAAATCTGATGGAGGAGCTTGTCAAAATATAATGAGAAGACTTTTGAAAGGGGTAATTTTACTGCCCAGATAGGTTAAACACTGATTTGGGTATAAATTGATGGTGGGAGACCGATATTAAGTGCTTCCGATTTGGTGGTCTTAATTTTAAAGTTAGACCAGGTACTAAAATGGTTCAACGCTGACATAACATGGGGCATGGAGAAAATGTCCGTAATATATACCAGCAATTCATCTGCAAATGCAGAGAATTTATATTTGTGTTCCCCAATAGAAATCCCCTTTATGCCAGAGTTGGATCAGATTGCAGCCAGTAAAGATTCCATAATTAAAATGTGTAAGAAGGGCGAAAGTGGACATCCCTGACGAGTACCATTATGTATATTAAAAACTTCTGATAGGGATCCATTGATTTTTAGTCTAGCCGAAGGACTTTGATAAAAGGCCATAATTTTGGAAGCAAGGATCGGGCCCAATCCTAAACTCCAAAGAGTGTCAGAAAGGGAGGACCATTAAATCTTATCAAAAGCCTTTTTGGCATCCAGGGATATGACCATGAGGATTTTGTGGGATTGGGCATAATGGATGATATCAAGATTTTTTAATGTATTGGGGATCATACTTGATCAGGGTGAATAAGATTAGGGAAGATAGGGTTTATCCTGTTGGCAAGTAATTTGGAATACATTTTTAAGTCCACGTTTACTATAGATATTGGGTGATAATTACCACAATTGGAGGAATCTTTGCCAGATTTGGGTATGACAACAACATGGGCTTAGGTGGAGTGGACAGGGAAGCGAGTTTCATCGGAAATGGCATTAAAAGCACGCAACATTAATAGAGATAGGGCCTCAAGAAAAGTTTTGTTAAATTTACTCATAAATTCATGCAGGCTGGGCCTTTACCCAAGAAAGATTCCTTATGACAAAAGAGAGTTCTTGGGGGAGAGCGAGGTTCCTCTAGCTCGCTTACAGTAGCTTCCGGAACACGAGATAAAGGATTAGAATAATTGGAAACAGAGGGAGATATATGTGATTCTTGGAGATTATACAAGTTGGCATAAAAGTAATGAATTGCTTCACCAATTTCCTTCTCCGTATGAATGAGGTTGCCATTCAATGACTCAGATTATGGGGACAGTAAAAATAAGCACTTTTGTAATTGGGTTGCATTACCTCTGTCACTTGGTTTATCAGATATCAGCTTCGCTGTAAATCTGTCTTCTATTTCTGCTGTCGCTGGTCAGAACCCCCCCGGGTCAAACCCTGTGCCCTAAAAACACGCCCCTTTGCACTGTTTTGGCCCTGGTGACATTTCATTCACCCTTTTGGGGAAAAGCCCCTAGACAGGAAAACGTCGGGGGCCACCCCCCCTGTGCTTTTGGTTTGGCCCTGCCTGCACCCCCTTGGTTTTCCCTCCCCTCTGGGGCTGTTAAAATCGTTAGTAAAAACCAAGTCTGCTGGCCTTTTTTTATGTACATCTCACCCCGGGGGGAAAGGATCGGGGCCAAATTATCGCCTGTTTAAAAAGGGCTTTTGCCAAGGGTTGTTTTCACCTCCTCACAGGTTCACCCTTTAAGCTCTATTTTGAAAAGAGGGCGTTCTGTTCCTAATCAAAATGAAAGGGCCCCCCCTCCTTATGCCCTTCATCATAAGGGAAGGGTCTGTAGACTGCTTGGTGGGGGCAGTGATATTGATAAACGGGCAAACAGGGGTTGGGGAGTTCAAAACCCCCATCATTTTTTTTTTTTTTTAAAAAATTTTTTACACATTTTTTAAAAGATATAAAAAATATATGTGTAGACTCTAAAATTTTTAATATTTACCCCACACACACAAAAAGCTCCCCTATATGGGGCCCCCATCCTCACAGTCACACGAAGCACTTCCAACATATGTGATACCCAAACATATACCCCTCGAGGATGAGAAAATGATATAGGGGAGCTATGTTTGTGTTTATATTTCATTATATGATTTACAAATTTTATTTTAGGGCTCTCTACATATGTTAGAATTTTTGGGGGGGGGGGGGGAAAATACCCCGGGGAGGGGACTAGAACTCCCAAAACCCCCTTTTTTGTTAAAAACCAAAAACTTTCCGCTACAACCCTCAGCCCAATCAGTTTTTTGGCCCTTTGGGGAGGTTTTCCTCAAAGCTGATTGCTTCTCCCCCCCTGTTTTCAAAATCGTATCACTGACAAAGCAAAATCTTTACTTGAAGCGACATTTGTCCTTGTATTTTTAGTAAAGGTCTTGCCGTTGTCAGTTTCAAATTTTGGTTTTTAAAACCACTAGAAAAAGAAGTTTTAAAACCCGCTGGGTTTTTTATGGGGTAAACAAGAGATAAAAAGGGGAAAAATAGGGGCTTTCTGCGTTTGTTTAAAACCCAGGCTGCAGACATAAGAGCAGGAAAGGGTTTCAGAGCTTTTTATAAACCAAACAACCCTCTGCATCCCCTGCTTCCAAAAAAAATATTATGTCACAGTTCTTCCGTTTTAGGGGACACGCCCTGGGAGGGGAAAACACCCGCAGAGGAAGAACACGCCCCCGGGTTTCAAAACTCAACTGGAAAAAATTAAACAGAACACAAGAGCACTTTAAACGTTAAATCCCCCCTTTTTTTTCAAGGGGGTGAGATCTGCTGTCACAGGGGGCCCGGCGCAAAACTTTTCCCCCTTTTTTGTCGTTTGTCAAAAATCTGCTATGCCCAATTTGAAGAATTTTTCCATGATGATTCAAAATAAATTTTTAACCCCCCATCTTTTGAAAATACCAGGTATCTCAGGATAATTATTGAAAGCATTTGTTTATGTTTAGTTTTCAGGGTTTCCACTTTTTGTAATGCCCCTTTTAAATTTTGCGGCTTTTCTTTTTTTTATTCCTGAGCCCTTCTTTATCAGGATTTTCCCCCAAGGGGAAAAAATTTTAAAAGGGGGCCCCCACTGTATTATCGGGGCAGAGGTGTCCTGAGAATGGTCCTGAATGAAATGAGATATAGACCGGGATATGCAAAAGACACCCCCAGTCCAAGGGGCAGGGGACTCATTAAGGCGACATGACCCCGGGCCCCCCCTCAAGGGAGAGGGCAAAGGATAGAAAAGTAAGAAGGCGCATGACAGACGGAATTACCCCTGCCTATTTATGGGAAAACAGGGCCCAGAGCATCATGATCCAAAATATAATCCAAACGACTGTTATGAGGGATAAAAAAAAAAACTAAAATCTTTGTTGTGTGGTTTTGAATTCTCCACAAATTGCATAGCTGTAATTAGTTAAAAGGGTTTTTCCCTAACGATTTTATAGTAAAAAAGATGGGAAATTTTTTCCTGGGGAGTTACCCTAAGGTGGGGTCTAAAGTTAGTTTTAAAATTTCCTCCACAAAAAAACTATGTTGCCTCAAACTAGGGGAGGTGATTTTTCCCCGGGAAACATTTCTAAAAAAATTTTTACTCCCCCCGGGATTAGGGGGGTAAAAAATTAAACCACCGCAAAAAGTTTAAACTCCTTTTAAAGAAAATGGGGAACTTTTTAAAAAACACATTTTTGGGAAATTATAAAACTTTTTCTGGCCCGGGGGGGGCCCAAAGGGTAAATGGAGGGGACTTTTGGTTTACCCTTTGGATCGGAAACCCAGGGTTTGTTTGCAAAGGGGCCATTTTGTGTAATATTTTTTTCCCGGGAAAGTTGGGGCATTTCCCTTTTTTGGGAAATAAATTTTTCCCTGGAAACAACAATCTGTATTTTTTTTTGGGGGAATTTAAAAAAATATTTGAGTTTTTTTCCCGGGGGAATTAAGGCCTTTTGCGTTAAAGGATGCACATTTTAGATCTGCCATAGTCCAAAAAAATAAATTGTGGGGAAAAAAAATAAGGGGTTTTAAAAATCCAAAGCTCAGGGGGAATATTTGAGCCCTGTAAGGGGGGGGAACAGATAGGGAAGGGTCAAACATAAGGCGGGAAGGAAAATGCTGGGTGGGGAAAAAGGGGGAACAAACCTGAGGAGGGTTTTCTTTTTTAGAAAATCCTTATTCCTTGACCCCATGAATTTTGGGGATCGTTCCTGTGAGAGAGAAGAGTTTACTGGTTGATTGATGCTGTGGGCAAAAAAAGCACGTAAAAGGAAGGGGGACTATCTGGGGAAACCCGAAAAAGGGAGAGGAGCGACTACCATTTTGGGAAAAATTTCCCAAAACCCCAAAACCCACAGGGACCCTCATCTCAGGGGCCAGTAAATTCCCCCGGGTAGACCGGTAAAAAGTTTGCACATAAAACAAAACTATTTCCGGGGCCGGTATTTTTGGGCCGGGGCCCCAGGGCCAGTTTTTGTGAAAAGGCCAAATTTTCGTTTCAAGCAGTTTCCTTTTTTTTGGAGCACGGGAGAGGGTTGTCTTGTACTGTTAAAAAGGGAAAACCCGGTTCGTTATGTTCCTCCTTTTGGATTAATATTTTTTAATAAAATATAATAATATATATTTTATATAAATTATATATTTATAATAGGGGCCATCTAAAAAAAAATAGAAATCACTGAATAGATAGTTATATAATTTATTTTTAAGTCTTTTTTTGGGAAAAACCCCAAATAATTTGTAAAACTCATTACAGTATGAATTACAAGGGTTTTAATGTAATAAAAATTGTGACCCCTTAAGCAAATTAAAATTTAAACCCGGAGAACCCCTTTTAAATTTTCAATGATATTCCAATTTTTTTTTTTTTGGCCACTGTTTGTATGTTTGTAGGGGAATCTTTTGGGTAAAAGGGGGGTAAAAGCAAAATTTGATTTAAACTGCAGAAACTCCCCCCGGCGGGACCCCTTTGCCATTAACTTGCCCCCTTTTCAAATTTTTCCCCTGTCAGGAAAGGGTTTTAAAAAGGGGTAAAGGGTGTTGGGGCCTTTTCCAACCCCCGGGGGGGGGGTTTAAACAAAATCGTTTTATTGGAAAAACCCCAACCCCCGGGGTGGCGCGCTTAGTAGCCGGGGCCTTGTCACATCTTTTTAAACAGGGGGGGAAATTTTTTTTAAATATACTTTTCGGAAAGTTCGGGAAACAATGTTTTTGGGTTTTGAACTTGTGTTGAAAGGCTTTTTTCCGGGGAAAGGGATTATCTTGATATTTGGGTTTTACAATTTGGGCCCTATTGGGGGGAAAAAAAGGTTAGAAAATAAGAAAACTAAAAAAAAAGGGGGGGAAAAGAGCTCCAAATAGAAATTTAAAATATCACCTTTTTTTATTGACTAGCTTTATAAACAAAAAGAGAAATATAAAACAGTTTTTTCCGTAACAGTATCAAAATGGGTTTTGACATTTTCCGAAAAAGGGGGTTATCTTTGCCATTTTTTGGGCCCTCCCATTTTAGGGGGAAAAGTGCGCCTAAAAGCCCGGGTTTCTTTTCAAAAAAAATTGGTGTCAGGTATACCTTGCATAGATTACTTAATGCGTCTAAAATGGCACATCGTATCAAAAAAGGGCGCATTGTATCAAAAAAGAGAGCATTGTATCAAAAAAGGGCGCATCGTATCAAAAAAGGGTGCATTGCTCAACTCGCGGTACATAGCATATCATTGGTAGTATATGGTATGCGTCTATCGAGGCTCATTGCCCGATGGGGGCGCATAACATATATAAGGTACCTCAATAGGAGCATTTCGTGACGGGGGCGCACAGTGCACCATATTTAGGCGCATTACAAAGTGTCGTTCTGGCGGAGAATGCGCCAAGTTTTGGTGTACGACAGTTCATTTACAACAAGAATATGGCGTAAAAAGTGGGTTTGTTGCAAAATAGAACAAAAAAGCAACGTTGGCGTGTTGGGACATGTCGCCCATAGTGTTTTTATCATTGTAACCATAAAACATTACAAAGTAATATGCTATCCTATGTATAGATTAGCCATGGCAACCTCTTATAACGTCTATCACAACCAGATTTCTTGAAAGAATAGAACAATGCCTAAACTGGGTTAGACTAGAAGGCACAAACCTTGTCAGTCAGGATCATCCAAAAGGATATCAAGGGCCTGGTGGTTCCAGGGAGAGTCCCTATTAAGAACCTGATGGATCCTGCGAGAGTTCACAGGATGGCTTTGAGGCTGAAGAAGAGTCTGTTGGGTGATGTCAGTGCCGGGAAACTCTGGGGGTGGGGGGGAAACAGGTGAATGGGAAGATTAGTGAGTGGTGTTCTTGGCGGAAAGAGATTCAAAATTCAGCTAGGAGGGAGAGTGACATAGAATATAGGATATTACGCTCTTTGAGGATTCCCAAAAGAGTTTTCAGTGCAGCTCTTTGGGCCAGAGTATGTCTAGAAAGGTCCTGTAATAACAGCAAATGAGAATCCTTGTAAAAAGATCTTTTGCCGCTGTCGGGCTTTGCGTAGAATTTCATCCTTGGTTTTATAGACATGGATTCTGAAAATGACGTCGCGTGGATGTTTCGGTTCTGAATTGGTTGGTCAAAGGGCTCTGTGAGCCCTCTCCATTTCTACACAGGCATCAGGGGCTCTACCTAGTAAGTCATTGAAGATTTAAGTTAGGAATATGTTAACTCAGCATGAATGACCGATTTCGATAATGCTCTAATCTTAATGTTATTTCACCTGTTCCTATGTTTGAGATCGTCAATCTGCTGCTGTAAGACAAATAGCTGAGTAGAATGATGGGAGTTAGTTTTCTGAAGGACTTGAACTGATGTTGAAGTACAATTCTGAGCTTGATCCAGGTTTGAGACTTTGGTGGATAGAGCCAACAGCTCAGTGCAGAAGAACGCAAATTCTTCTCATCGAGTATCTGTCTGGCAAGTTGGGATATATTGTTTTTAGAAGGCAGGACTATGCAAAATGTCGTAGGTGTGCCAAAGTAACAGGCTTATCTTCTCTTATATTTGAGGAAGGTGATGACGGAGTTGAGGTCCCCTGGAGGTCCCTTTGAGGAACAGAAGTGAGAGTAGGGTTCCAAGGCCCTTGTTTAAGAATAGTTGGTGTTCCTTCCAAGGTTTGTGGGAGTGGACGTGGCATAAGACATGAGATTGTAGATACGGTATCGTACATGTTAGTTGGAGAACAGACAGATAAATGGTAAGGGACTATCACAATGGATCTTCCTGGTAGAGTATGCATTGGTTCTTCCTATGATGAACCCATGGACCAATGTGGGGACGCTCCTTCAAGTGGCAAGATAGTGGCGTGCCACACTGTGGGAGACTGAGAGGGTTGTGGAGAGGATTGAAGGCTTCTGGCGGGCATGCCTTGTTGTTGAGGGTTGTCAGGGAGACCCGTGAAAGCTGAGAGATGTGAGTTCTCATTATGGATCTGTGAGGATGCAGGCAACTGTTGTACACAGGCCTCTGGAGCTCACCCCAGTAGAGAAGGGGTTAATGAAATGTTTTTCCCAGCATGGTCCGCAGCAATAACATACCCCCATGGAATAGAGGCTAATAAGGTGATGCCAGGTTTAAGGAGTGAGGGGCAGGTGTTATTGTCACAGGTGTCATGGCCTTGACCGTGGAGACAATTGATGGGGAGCAAACCCCAGGTCCCTGTGCCATAAATCCAGTCCTGCCAGACTTATGAGATAGGGGAGCCCCTGTAGTCATTTCCCGACGGTCCAAGCAGTGTTTGACGCAGCTATGATCAAGGACAGGGTAAGGCACGTAATTCTCGCAGCTACAGCCGTTTGTAAAGCAGGGAGCGGAGACGCCGGCGGAGCATTCCGGAGGCCAGGGTGAGCTCAAGTATGGCGCCTGTAGAACTGCCCTTGCGATGTCCCGCTGTTGCAAGTAAGGCAGGGCTGTCGGCGCTGTATGCCGGCTGCCATTACTCGGCTCCATGCAGCCAGTGCTGCTGGTGTTTGAAGCAGCAGGACAGTGAGTGAAATATGCTCCTATGTCACCCTGGGGTAAAGAGGAGCAGGTAAGGGTTTGAGGCTTTTCTTTTTGGTCAGCTTCCGCATGGTTCAGTAGAGGTACTAGCCAGTAAAGCTGTGAAAGTAGCAGAACTCTCAGGAATGCATCTGCACCCTTCCATGTCCAGGCCATGCCCCCCGTCCAAACTATTCTTAATCCTTGTAACACATGCGAGAAAAAGCAAAATATAACATAAGCTGATAGTTGTCAAGTCAGTCCTTTTTAAGGAACTCAAAGCTAGATGTAAAATGAACTTAATTGACTTTTACTTACAGCCAGTTGGACTACTGTTTTATACTAAATTATCAAGAGCATTTGACAAAATATGTAATATTTAAAAATATTAGTTCCTGATATGTCTATTTTAGTAAATACTTGTATTTCCCATGAAACAATCCTTCTGAAACTCTTATAACTCTAATAATGTTCTTTGGTTATTCCTTCTAGAAATTTATGACTGAATCTGTCAGATGGGTGTTGCCATTTGGAGGTATGTACCTGCAGAGTATGACACTGTCCAATCAGTGCTGACAAAATCATTGTCTGCACAGACACACCCCTTTCAAAAATGAAATTGCAACACCCATCTGACTGATTTTGTAATACATTTCTAGGAGGAACAACAACAGAACAGCACAACACAGAGTTATAAGAAAGGATGATTGATAACTGTTATTTTATACGGAACACAGAATTTACTGAAACAGACATACCTGAAGAAGTCAGGTCCTCTTTAAACTGCTTAAATTCAAGATAGTAGATAAAGTATGCTGGAATATCATTGAGATTCAATTTTCAATGCGCCGTCAGTGCTATGATCCAACAACAGCAAAGAATTAGTTAACGGAATTATGGATAGTTCAAAAATTTCTAGCCCAATTTAAAATAGTTCATGGCAAGCGCTTTCATAGTAAGAGCCAAATAAGTGTTAAAAGAGTGAACCAAGATGTGGAAAACATACTCACTACTTAAATGCAGAAAAATAATACTTCCACATGTAGTCAAGGTTTAAAGTTCATTCAATTAATGAACAATAGCTCGCCCACAGTGGTATAAAGCAGTCAAGCTATGTTTAGATTCTTACCTAAAACTAGATTAGCTTCCTTCATCATTAAACACAAAGTCTTATAGCTTATACAGTCTGATGAAGATCTAGAAATTGCAGTAAGAAACATACAGATGTAGCCATTTTGGGAAAAGAAAGCATTTTTATTTATTTTCGTTGAAACCAAAGGAATGAAGAAGACTTCCAGTCCTCATGTTTGTCATATATAATAAAGCAGTACAGTCAGAATCTCTTTTCCTGATAAAGATCATGGAATAGGAGATGTTTGATCAGTTCTCAAGGTTCAAGATGGTTGCTATCAACTAGGCACAAGAGATAAGAGTTACACGACAGCTTTTAACAAAGTCTCAATTTTAGACTTGCCCAGTAAAATTGATTACTGAATGTTTACCTCTTAAGGCTGGATATATTCGTTAAGGGGAGGCGTTAAGAGATTATGAACCGGTCTCATTAGCTGAGCCCGCGCCATACATTGAAGGAAATAATCATTTGATCCCTTGCTTATTGTGTAAGTTTGCCCACTAACAAAGATATGAACAGTCTATATTTTTTAAGGGTAGGTTAATTTGAACAGTGAGAGACAGAATTTCCAAAATAAAATCCAGAAAATCACATTGTATAAATTATATAAATTTATTTGCATTTTGCTGAAAGAAATAAGTATTTGATACCAACCATTGAGAATTCTGGCTCCTACAGACCAGTAAGATGCTCCTAATCAACTCGTTACCTGCATTAAAGACAGCTGTCTTAGTCATCTTTATAAAAGACTAAATTAATCATTCAGACTCTAACCTCTACAACATGGGCAAGACCAAAGAGCTTTCTAAGGATGTCAAGGATAAGATCATAGACCTGCACAACGCTGGAATGGGCTACAAAACCATAAGTAAAACGCTGGGTGAGAAGGAGACAACTGTTGATGCAATAGTAAGAAAAATGGAAGAAATACAAAATGATTGTCAATCGACATCGATCTGGGGCACCATGCAAAATCTCACCTCGTGGGGTATCTTTGATCATGAGGAAGTTGAAAGATCAACCTAAAACTACACGGGGGGAACTTGTTGATGCTCTCATAGCAGCTGGGACCACAGTCACCAAGAAAACAATTGGTTTACACATTACGCCATAATGGTTTAAAATTCTGCAGTGCCCACAAGGTCCTCCTGCTCAAGAAGGCACATGTGCAGGCCCATTTGAGGTTTGCCAATGAACCTGTGGATGATTCTTTGAGTGATTGTGAAGGTGCCGTGGTCAGATGAGACAAAAATTGGCAATAACTCAACTCGCCATGTTTGGAGGAAGAGAAATGCTGCCTATGAGCCAAAGAACACCATTCGCACTGTCAAGCCTGGAGGTGGAAACATTATGTTTTGGGGGTGTTTCTCTGCTAAGGGCACATGACTACTTCACCGCATCAATGAGAGGATGGATGGAGCCATGTACCATAAAATCCTGAGTGACAACCTCCTTCCCTCTGCCCGGACATTAAAAATGGGTTGTGACCGGATCTTCCAGCAAGACAATGACCCAAAACATACAGCCAAGGCAACAAAGGAGTGGCTAAAAAAGAAACACTTTAAGATCATGGAGTGACCTAGCCAGTCTCCACACCTTAATCCCATAGAAAACTTATGGAGGGAGTTGAAGCTCCGAGTTGCCAAGTGACAGCCTCAAAATCTTAATGCTTAAGAGATGATCTCCTAACGTGTGCAAACCTCATCACCAACTACAAAAAACGTTTGATTGCTGTGCTTGCCAACAAGGGTTTTGCCACCAAGTATTAAGTCTTATTTGCCAGAGAGATCAAATACTTATTTCTTACTTTAAAATGCAAATAAATGTATAGAATTTATACAATGTGATTTTCTGGATTTTATTTTGAATATTCTATCTCTCAATGTTAAAATTAACCTATACTTAAACTTATAGACTGTTCATGTCTTTGTCAATGGGCAAACTTACAAAGTCAGCAAGGGATCAAATAATTATTGCCTTCACTGTATGCAGCAGGAACCAGCTATTAGTTAAAAAGTGTATAACTGTTTAAGTGTTAAATTTAGTTAATTTGTGTTTGTCCAAAGTTGTGGCTTAGATTTAATTAGTAAACAATGTAGAAATCCGGATACATTAAAAAGGGATACATTTTTTAGGCTTCTATTAAGTTTAAAAAATGGATATTAACATGAAATTTGACACGGGTTTTGCATCAGATCCCATGTTAAAATCCATGGGCAGTCTGATTCCCACTCATCTGAATGAACAGCCTACTCAGTACACATTACGGTGTGGAAAAAAAAAAAGAATGGACATGTCCTTGTGGCTTATTGAGCTTGGCTTAACAGAGTGAAGGTTTAACAGAGTGAGTTAAAAAAAATGGACTTTTTTTTTTATTTTTTTTTTTATTTAGGGAAGTTTTATTTATAGTTTTACATTATTATCATTTTGCTTTTTTTCAAGTGTGATAACATACAACATACACCCCTCCCTGCAGTTTTTAAAGGTATTTTTTTTTTTAAAGAATTTTATTGCACAGAAGTATTATTATAAAGTCTGAACATAGAAGAGTACATTATATGGCTGCCAAATTATACAACGTACGAAATCTCATAACAGTGTCACATGAAAACTTGAACATGGCTCCATCAGGCAACTTCTGGATTTTATTATTTTCACCCCTTAAACTACCCCCCTCCCACCCCTCAAGAAAAATCCCAACCTACTCCTGTATCCTCTAAGCATTAATGTTAAGGTTACCTAAAGTACCCTTTTGTTGCTCTTTTAGATAGTACTCGGTGTATCTGAAGGGTTCCATTATTTCTTTAATTTCGGCTGCGTCAAATGTACTGGCAATGTAGGGTTTCCATTTTTTAAAGAAAGCTTTAGAGCATTTGTCTTTGTCCCTTTCAGTGTCTAATTTTTCTATAAGAAACATTTCCCTCAAACACGCTATCAACTCCGTCTCGTCCGGGACCGATGGCTTGATCCAATGCCTCAGAATGCAGCGTTTAACCGCCAGAAGCATTACATGGCGCCCTCTGTCAGTCTCTAAAGACTCCTCCAATCCCTCCGCTTCATTCCTGTTAACTATATAATGAAAAAGAAGGCTCTCGGGTGTTCCAGGAATATCAATACCCCAAATTCTCTTTACCAAGGCCAACACTTTCTTCCAAGTACTCTCTATCTCAGGACATGACCACAGACAGTGGAGTAAGTCCGCCTTTTCTGTTTTGCATTTAGGGCATTCAGATAGATATTGTGTCCCATTTTTGTAAGGGAAAATTTAAATCGTTATGGCCCTTTT